>MU004233.1:12559-55522 GCA_010405405.1 Microthyrium microscopicum | reverse complement strand
TAAGTAAAGATATTAGTTTGTAAGAAAGCTTACTAAATTTAGTAAGAAAATATTCTTTATAAAGACTACTTACTTATAATATCTCTCTTAAAGTAAGCAATATATAGATTTTAGTATAGTTATAAGTATATATTATAGGTAAAGATATTAATTTATAAAGAAGCTTACTAAATTTAATATAAGAATATTCTTTAGAAAAACTATACTTATAATATCTTTTCTAAAGTAAGCTATATATAGATTTTAGTATAGTTATAAGAATATATTATAAGTAAAGATATTAATTTATAAAAAAGCTTACTAGATTTAGTAAAGGAATATTCTTTAAACTATATATAGATTTTAGTATAATTATAGAAATATATTATAAGTAAAAATATTAGTTTATAAAGAAGCTTACTAAATAAGGGAATATTCTTTAAGCTATATATAGATTTTAGTATAGTTATAGAAATATATTATAAATAAAGATATTAGTTTATAAGAAAGCTTACTAAATAAGAGAATATTTTTTAAACTATATATAGATTTTAATATAGTTATAAAGACATATTATAAATAAAGATATTAATTTATAAAAAAGCTTACTAAATAAAGAAATATTCTTTAAACTATATATAAATTTTAGTATAATTATAAGAATATATTATAAATAAAAATATTAGTTTATAAAGAAGCTTATTAAGTAAGAGAATATTCTTTAAACTATATATAGATTTTAGTATAGTTATAGAAATATATTATAGATAAAGATATTAGTTTATAAAAAAGCTTACTAAGTAAAGGAATATTCTTTAAGCTATATATAGATTTTAGTATAGTTATAAAGATATATTATAAGTAAAAATATTAGTTTATAAAGAAGCTTACTAAATTTAGTAAGGAAATATTCTTTAAGTAAACTATACTTATAATATCTCTCTTAAAATAGTTTTAATAAATAAAATAATACTATATAAGGATTTTAATTAGGATAAATACTATAAAGCTTCTCTCTTAAAAAAATAAAAGTATAGTTAAGAATTTATAACTATAAGAAAGTTTAGTAAAACTTAGTAGTAGTAGTTTCTTACTAAATTACTTTATAAATAAGTCTTAGCTATAATATCTCTTTAATAGTATTATTCCTTTAGTATATATTATTTCTTTAAGTTAGGTATTATATCTTAGTAGTAAGAAGAGTATAATTCCTTACTAAATAATATTATTTTAGTATATTATCTTTTTTACTTATAACTACTTTACTAACTTCTAATAAGTCTAAATTAATAAAAACTTCTATTCTTTTAGCTATAACGTCTTTTAATACTTCTTTATTACTAATTTATATTCCTAAAAATAATATTTAGCTTCTAATATAATTATATAAGCTTTAAGATATTAATATAGAGTATTTTAGACTTTTGTATATATATTATATAAGGTAAAGTTACGTTTTAGTAAGCTTATATTCTTTAGCTTATATACTAAACTATTATATATATTATTTAGCTTACTAATTAGTAAAACTACTAATACTAAAAATGTAAGTATTCTTTATAGATACTAATTATCTTATAAAACGTATTTATACTTAAATATTTAAAGAGCTAGCCTACTATTATAAAATACTATACTATAAAAAATATAAAAAATAAAAAAAATAGTATAAAATTAGTACTAAAATAGTTAGTACTACTATATAATAATTCTATAAAGCTAAATTATATATAAATTTATCTTTTCTTATTAAATTAAGTATAACTAATATAATTAAGTAATAGAATTATAGTAAAAAAGATTTAGTAAAGTAAGATTTTATAGTATTAAGGAAAAAGGAGACTATAACTCTAATCTAGCTATTATATCTAAGTAGTACTAAGCTAATTTATATAATAAGTAGTATATATACTTAAGTCTTTCTAAGCTATTTTATAATTATATCTAAAACTAGGTAAGTAAGACTTAAATATTTTTTTAGCTATTTTATAGAAAATAAAAAAAAGTCTAAAAATTTTATATAATGTAAAAAATTATATAAAATTTATAGTAATTATTTAAGCTTATACTATATAGTAGTTTTATATCTATATAGTCTTACTATACTAAATATTAATAATCTAGTAATAAGTATTACTTTAAAAATAATGTCTTACTATTATAAAGTAAGTCTTTTTAGTTAAAAGGCTCTTTTTATTTCTTAATCCTATATTCTCTAATATAGTATATTTTTATAGCTATTTAATTTAAATATAAAGCTTACTATACTATTCTTTTCTTAGAACTACTTAAGAGAATATATATAGTAAAATACTTTATAGTAAAATACTTAATATTTTCCTTATAGTACGTACTTTATAAATAATCTATTAGAATATATTAAAGTATTTACTCTTTAATAAGAAGATGCTTTATATAAGAGATTAAGATATTATTTATTAGAATATATTAAAGTATCTATCCTTTATAAAGAAATATCTTATATAAAGAATTAAGATATTATTTATTAAAATATATTAAGATATCTATTCTTTATAAGAAGATACTTTATATAAAAGATTAAAATATTATTTATTATAAATATATTAAAGTATCTACTCTTTATAAGGAGATGCTTTATATAAGGAATTAAGATATTATTTTACTTATTATATATATTTATTTTAGTAAAATAAAAATAATAATTTATAGTTACTTTTAAAAGTACTATTTAATAATTACTTAGCTTTAAGGTAACTAAAATTAGTAAAGATTACTAGTTTAATCTATTTCTATAACCTAGTCTAATTTTCTAGATATATAAGTATTAACTAGCTAGGATAGCTATAAAGTCTTTCTATTACTAAGTAGTATTATTTAATACTATATATTACTTAAGCAAGTAAAGCTTTCTATAATAAAGCTTATTAAGTAGTATATTTATACTAATACTTAGTAAAATTACTATAAGGGTATCTTAGTAAATCTTAATTAATATTAGAACCCTTTTAAGGTAATAATATTATAATAATCTTTATAACTATTTATACTTTAGTATTTATTATTAGAGATATCTTATTATACTTTATTAGTTATCTTTCTCTAATACGCTTTTTAGAGAAGATTAAAATAGTAAAGTATTTTTTATATTAATTTTTTTCTTTTAAAAAAAAGTCTTAATATCTTTAATATTAATATATTCTATATTAATATATTATATCGCGCTAGATTAATTTATAACGATATAGATAGTTTTTAACTATTAATTAATTAGTATTTTAGTTATACTAAATACTATAACTACTTATTGTCTAAAGATACTATATATAGAATATAAATAATATTACTACTCTTTATTAGTTATAGCCTACTATAGACTATTATCTATAATAGGCTTATTAATAATAACTAATTACCTCCTTATTTAGAGATTTTATTTTATAAATAAGCTTACTAATTATAATAAAGTAATTCTAATATACCTTTTAAGTCTAATCTTATTCTTTCTTTACCTATTTTTCTAATAATACTCTCCTAAGGCTATAGTTCTATATAACTTATTATACTTACGTAGTAGTTATACTTTAATCTAGAGTATAGTAATTAAGTTATTCTATATATTAAAGAAGCTTATATTTTATAATATAAAGAAAAGTTAGTTAAAAATTAGTATGTTATTTAAATACTATCTAAACTAAATACTAGTAAGTTAGTAATTAGGAGGAAGGTTACTTAAAAACTAAAGCTAACTATTATAATTTTCTACTATAATCTTTAATTAAACTAGGCTATATAAAGACTTTCTAATATTATTATAGCCTTATTATTATTATATATAGAGATAATTCTACGTAGTACCCTATATCTTTAGGAAGTATAAGTACTATATTAGGAATAATATAAATAGTATAAGTAAGTTATAGAATTATTAACTTATATAAATTATAGGCTTTTAATTTTACTAAGAGTATTTCTATTTATAAAAAGTAATCCTACTTTAATCTAGTATTAATAAGTATATCTAATACGTTAGTCCTAATATATAATAGAGGTCGTACTCTTTACTTTAGTATAAAGTATATATCTTTTCTAGAAAGGTTAAGTTTATTAAGTAAAGACTCTAAATAGCCTTATTAAGGTAATTTAACTATATTATTTATTAGCTAGTAGTTATACTTTAGATATACCTAATTTTTCCTTAGATAGAAATCTTAGTATATATTATTAATCTAAAGTAGTAAATATTATTATTAAAAGAACGTAAATATAAAAGCCTCTAAAAAAATAAAGAAACTTTATTACTTAATATATAATTAGTAGTATATTATAAGAAAGATAGAAATATACTTTCTATTAATATATACTAGATAATATAAATAGATATTAATAAATATTATTATTAGTTTATTAATATATAGAGGCAAGCTAATTAACTACTTCTAAATATTTTTATTTAAATAGCGTTCTTCTTAAGTTAAAAAGTACTAGTCCCTAGTAGGTAGAAGTAATAACTATAACGTATATCTAACTACTAAATAATTAAGTAGTAAAAGAGTAGCTTAGAGTTAACTAATATCTAAAAATATATTACTAGCTATAGTAGTTACTAATTAGTCGTTACGCTTATTTATAAAGAAATATTATAAAATCTAAGTAGTTAAACTTTTAACTTATAGAGCTTATATATCTATTTATCTTATTACTTAGTAATAATTAACAACTTTAAAAATAAACTAAGAGTTTATTTAGGATATTTAGGAATATAGTATAGTAAGCCTATATTTTATATATTATAACTAATAAAAATAAAAATATAAAAAGCGTATTATAGGCTATCCTTTACTAGATTTAAGCTTATAATCTATACTTTAAGTAAGTCCTAAATTTACTTTATTATTTACTAATCTACTTTAAGATAGTAGAAATTACTTTTAGTATTCCTATTTATTTTAATAGTTATTTTTTAATATATTTACTTTTACTTATTATTACTACGCTTAGGATAGTAAAGTAAGTATATTACTTTACTTACTCTAGATACTTATTATATATTTAGTTCTTTTATCTTTTTAAGAAGTTTTCTATCTATAGAGATAGTATTATATTAATAGGTTAAAGCTAATTATAAACTTAGGTATATATTATAGGTATTAATTAGAGTATAGCTAGTAGTACTTCTTTATAAAAAGATAGTTATATCTAACGTAATAGTATATTTCTATTAAAGACTATATTATATATATACTAATAAAGTACTAGATCTTTATCTACTATATTATTAAATAAAGTAATACTTTATATAGAAGAAATATATATTAGTAACGAGATAACTAATAAGTAAGAGTATATCTACTTCCTCTTATTATTAAAAAGAATACTAACTTAATATTAGATTAATAAAAATCCTAATTTAGGTAGGTATTAGCTTCTTTAGGAGCTATATTAGACCTTAATTATTCTTTTAGTTTACCTAGAGGGTAATTAGGGTCTAATATTAAAAGATAAAGACTTAAAAATACTAGAGGAAACTAAGGATTAAAGGTATAAACTAAAAAAAAAATATAAACTTAAAGTAAACATAGATATATTATTAGTAAACTGCCCCTTATAAGTAATAAGTTTATAAGTACTATTAATTTATAAATAAATTAGGAGTAGGACTAACCTATAGGTTAAATAGAAGTAAGACTAATATATAGCTTAGCTAGCTAAGGAAACTAAAATTAAGAAGGAATTACTTAAGTTAATATATAATAGCTTATAAAATAAGACCTTTACTAGACTAGCTAAGTTGCTTACGCTAATTAATAATAGTTAGTATTAATGCCTATAAAAGTAAAAAGAATATTAGTTATACTTATATTACTCCCTACTATAAAAAGATAAAAAAGAGAGATAGTTATGTTCTTAACTATATATAATAATATAAGAACTCTTAATATAGGATTTAGATATGCTAAAACGAAATAGAATCTTTTAGTAATATAATAAATAATATTATAATAAGATCCTATTTCTATTATAATATTATTTATTATATTAGAAATAGGATTTTATTATAATATTATTTATTATATTACTAAAAGATTCTATTTCGTTTTAGTATATCTAAATCCTATATTAAGAGTTACTATATTATTATATATACTATCCTTTAATATTCTACTAAATCTTAATACCTAGCTTATTAAGGTTTAGTAGAATATATAAGGCCTATAAATATAGCTATCTCTCTTTTTTATCTCTTTATAGTAAAGAGTAATATAAGTAGGACTAATATTCTTTTTACTTTTATAAGCATTAATACTAACTATTATTTATTAGCTTAAGCAACTTAGCTTATTTAGTAAAAGTCTAATTTTATAAGCTATTATATATTAACTTAAGTAATTCCTTCTTAATTTTAGTTTTATTATTCTATATTATAGTAGGAAAATTAGTAATAAGATAACTAATAAGTAAGAGTATATCTACTTCCTTTTAATATTAAAAAGAATACTAACTTAATATTAAATTAATAAAAACCCTAATTTAGGTAGGTATTAGCTCCTTTAGGAGCTATATTAGACCTTAATTATTCTCTTAGTTTACCTAGAAGGTAGTTAGAAATTAATATTAAAAGATAAAGACTTAAAAATACTAGAGGAAGTATATATAAGTTAGATTTAACCCTCTTTTATAGTATACTAGTTAGTAGTATATTATTTAGAATGAAGAGTAGATTAAAATTATAAGTTAATATAGTATATATAACTTTGCCTAGAGATTAATTAAGAGAATAAGTATAGTTAGTAATATGCTATTATATAAAGAGAAAAGTACGCCGCTTTTAATAAGATTACGTACTATATCTAACTTATAAGATAAAGCCTAAATGCTATAATATTACTAAGACGAACTATATACTTTTAAGAACTTCTTATTTTACTATTTAGAATCTATAAATTATAAATATAAATTATTTTAAAGCAATCTTTAAGGAATACCTATAATATAAAGTTATAGTCTATTCTAAATATAGCTATATAGTTCTACTAATATTATTTTCTAGATATATTAAAAAATACTATAAAAGCTTATTGCTAACTACTAAGAAAGAGCTTATTTAGAAACTATAACTCGTTATAGGACTTGTATAGAATATTAATAAAGTAGTATTTCTAACTAAAACTTATCTACTAATTCTAAGGATTCTAATTTATTATAATAGATAGAAATACTTAAAGTATAGATATATATATAAAGGCTAAGTAATTTATATTTAAGAGTATTATTAAATTAAGTATAGCTAGATTAATTTAAATAAATAAGGCTATTAGATAATTAAAATATAACGAAATATATTAAATTAGTATTATCTATAGAGAAATAATATTTATTATTAAAAGATCTTTACGTAGCTACCTTAGGACTAAATTATTAAAGTCTATTAACTACTAAACGCCTAGCAAGCAGCTTAGCTATATTCTAAGTACGAAATAATTTAACGTTAAGTATTAGTAACTTAGTAAAGAAAATAAGAAAACTAATATAAGGAATTAATTAATATAGAGAGTATAATAAGCTATCTAGAAGCTAATATATAAATTAAGTATATAAAATAGGTATGAATTTTATAATTATATAAATAAACGTAGCTAATTAGTTTTATATAATCTATTAACGTCTAAATAGAGGCTAAACTTATAAAAATTAGTAAATTAGTTTAATGAGTTATCTAAAATACTATTAAGAATTTATAAAAAAATATTATTAGTTAAATAGTACTTAAAATAATTAATTAAAAGATTTTTAGTAGTAATAGTAAAGATAAAGCTAGAAAGCTAATACTAGTTTAATAATTAGCTAAAACAATTTAAAGATATAGTAATATTTAGTTATAAATTATTTAATTTATTTAGCGTATATATAAAGAAGAATAGCTTAAGCTAACTATATCTAATAAAGAAAGCTAAAAAAAGTATTAAAATCTTACTAAAGAGAAGAAAGTAAGGCTAGACTTTAAGTTAACTAAAAGATAAGATATACTACTTAAGAATATCTAGGACTTATTAAGTATATTACTAAGTAGAGAAGTAAATAATAATTTAATAAATATAGAGTTTATAAATAAGAATAAAGATAAAGATATAAAAATAGAATTAAAAGAGAAAAGAAAAAAATTAAATAGTTTAGTTTTAGATTTATTTCTAGCTTTATTAGATTATAATATTAGTAGTATTATATATAAGAGTGTTTTTATTACTATAATTATAATTATTAGTTTAAAAAAAGATAGTAAATAGAAAAATTTATTATTATTTACTTTACGTTTATTAGCTATTATTACGCTTAGGCGCATATTAATATTATATAAAGCTATATACAAGAAAGTAGAAAGAATTACTAAGTTATTAGAAAATAGAAAAATATATAAAAAAAATATAGAAAATATAGCTAAGTAGTATTATAAGATTATTAAGTAAATAGTAAAGAGATTTATAAAATTAATAGTAGTAAAGTATATTCTAGGTCTAATTAACTATATCTTAAAGGTATATATATATAGATTAAAGATTTAATATAATATAATAGATTAAGGGGTAATTAGCTAGATAGATAATAAGTTATTATTTAGTAAAGTACGTTTCTACTCTAATTATAATTTAGAGAATATAATAGCTAAAGTACTAGTAAGTAAAGTGCGCTTTAGTATATTATAACTTAGTTCTATAGTAGTAAACTTATTAGAAGAGACTAGAGAGTATCTTTATAAAGACTTATTATTATTTATAATAGTTATTAATAATAATACTATTAAATAGTAGAAATAATATAAATTACTAATAATTCGCTAGAAATATCTAGAAGATAATATATCTAAAATATAGTAAGATTAGAATTTTTTAGTTAATAGAAGAAATACCTAAGATAATATATTACTTAAAGAAGCTAGAAACTATTAAATTCTAAATAATTAAGTACTTACTAATTTAAAGATTAATATAGAGTTTTTATATATAATACTAAATAAGAAGGAGATACTTAAAGTATATCTAGATTAAAAGTAAATATTTAAGTACTAAGTAGTAATAAAGAAGATAAAGAAGAAGTTATTAGTTCTAATTTATATAATAAGTAGCTAGCTAGCCTAAGGTATAGAAATTATTATAACAAAATTTAAAAACAAGCTAGCTAGTTTATATTAAGGAATTTTTATTAAGAATAGCTTAATAGTATTTATTACTAAGTACTATAAAGGTTTTAATTTATTAGTAATCTTAAAGGTAGTTTATTAATATATACTATTAGAAGTTAGTAAATTATTGTATTATTATTTATAGCTTATAAAACTTTTTTAGGTATATATATTAGAAATAGCTAGAGTAGAGATAATAAAGAGTAAGTACTTATAGCTACTAGTAAGTAATAAAAAGGAGTATAATATAGATAAAATAGATATTAATAATTAGAAAAAAAAGAAAGATAAAGATAGCTATATAGCTATAGAATAAGAAATATAAGGGTTAAATAATAAAATAGAAGATATAATAGTACTTAAAGAGGATAAAGATAGTAATATAGTAGAGTAGAATAAAGAGAAGAGTATTTAATTATAGTAAAAAAGTAAAGAATTTATAGAATTTATAAATAAAGAATAGTTATTAATTTAAGTTTAAAAAGTATTAATTTAAGAGATAGAGAAGTATCTAGGTATATAAATAATAACGTTAATATAGTAATATATATATATTACGATTATATATAAGTATATTAAAGATAGATTAGTAGAACGTATAATTATAGAGTAAGAAAGTAGTTTAGAAATAAAAGAAGTATTAAAAACTAGAGTAGAGGTAAGTATAGATAAATTAGATTTAATAGCTAATAAATAAGCTAGTTATAATACGTAAATATTAGTAATAACGTATACGTATAGCTATAGTAAGACGTTTAGTATATTATATACTAAGTAAGAAGTATTTAGAAAAATAAGTACTACTTAGTATAAAGTATTACTATTACTATTTATACTTAAAGAGAAATAGTAGTTAGAAAAGAAAGGAATATAAACCTTAGTAAAAGTAAGTATAGAGGATAGTATAATATTATACTAGTTATTATTATATTAAATTAATATAAATATATAGTTAGAAAAGTTAGCTAGTAAAAGTATAAAGTTTTAAAATATTTAAGAGTAAGGAATTAAAGTAATTATATTATAAAAAAGGTCTATTATTATAATTATAAAAACAAAAGGAAACAAAAGTTTATTATTTATATTACTAGCGTTATATAAAAGTAGAGAAGTTAAGAATATAACTATTATTATTATTCTATTTATTACTTTAGAGAAGGATATAATAATAAGATATAGAGATTTATAAATTAATACTATAGAGTAAAACCCTAAAGATTAGTAAGATTAAGTAAATATTATTTTTATAATACTAAAAGTAGCTATAAAAAAGACTTTTTTATAGTTTTTAACTAAGTAAAAGTAAATTAGTTAGTTAGATAGGATTATATTTAATAAGTATTATATAATATTAAATACTATAGTACTAAAGAAGTAGAAGGAAAAGATGCTAGATTTATAGCTATTAATTAAGTAGAAGATATAAATAGTTTACTTAATAGTAATATTACTACTAAGGAATAAAGAAACGTTTAAATAAGTAATAAATTTAATAAGTATTAATTTAGAAACTATTATATAGCTATAAGAGTTAATAGTACGTAAGAATATTATATATAAGGTTTAAAGATAGAACTAGAAGTAAAAGAAAGAGGTAGAAGTTTTAAAGTTAGTAATAAATAAGTTATTAGTTAAGTATAAGGAAGAGTAAGAAAAGATTATTATATATATTAATAGGTCTATAGAAATAATTTAAAAGATAATAAATATATTAGGCGTAATATATTATTATTAGACGTTATTAAAGAATATAAAGAAGAAAGTATTAAAATAGTTAATATAAAGAAGTATATAAGTATTTATTTATTTAAGTATAATAGAGGTAAGTATTAATAAGCTACTAGTTTACGTAGTTATATATTAAGGTAGGATAAAAATAATATAAGACTATATATAGAAAAGTAGATAAGTAAGAAAGTAGAAACAACTAAGTAAAGTAATTATATTATATTAGATTATAAAGAATATTTAAAGAAAGGAGCAAAATAGGTTAAATAAGTAGGCTAAGAAAAATATAGTAGAGTTAATCTAAACTAAGTACTATTAGTAACGTATAATTAACTTAATACTTAATAGTAATTAAACTAGATAATAATATTAAGAAGATAAAAAAAGATATAATAACTATAATACTAAATACTAAGAACATAGAAGAGAAATAGCCTATTTAAGTAAAAATAGATAAGTATAATAAAGATATTAGTAAAACTTATCTATTTAATTTATTACAATAGTAGAGTAAATATAACTCTATTAGTTTCTAGAAAAATAAGATTAAATTATAAATAATATATAATAAGAGTTTATATAGATTCTAGAAAAAGATTATAATAACTTTAAATACGCTACGTTATTATAAAGAGCCTAAATATAAGAAAAGTAATAAAGAAATAATAAAATTATTAAAGAGAAGTAAGAAATAGTAAATATATTTTAAAAATAAAAAAATATTAGCTATTAGTTTTACGTAGTAGTTTTAAGTTATAAGGAAGAGAAAAGAATATTATTATAAAAGTATTAGGGCTATATATTAAATAGCTACTAAAGACTAGATACCTAATTAATTAAGAAGAGAGTAGCTAAGGCTAGAAAAGCTTATAAAGATAAAAGAAATATGTAAGCTATATAGATATTACTTATATATTATTTTATATATAGTACGCTATAAGAACTTTATAATAGCTAGACTTTAATAAAATATAGTTATTTTAAAAAGAAATCTAGCTAAGAAAATATATAAATCTATTAATATAGTAAGCTTATTATTAGAATTATTATAGTATTATTATATATTTATTAAGATAAGACTTTTACTTAAATAATAAAAGAAATATAAAAGAAAGGAATTATAGATATAAAAGCTATAAAGTAGATATAGTTAAGAAGTAAAAGAATATTATATAGAATTAAATATAGTTAAATAGTAAAACTTATAATAAAGTTTAAAGAATATATAATTACGTAGTAAGATATATATAAGGCTAAATAGTAATCTAAAAAGTACTAAGCTAAAAGTTATAGTAAACGTATATACTATACTTTAATTAGATAATAATAAAATACTATATATATTAAATAATATAAGTATAGATTATCTTACCTATATAGATAGTATCTAAATATAGTTTAGTATATAATACTATATATATAATAGTTTTAATATAGATATTTAGCTAAGGTAAAATTTAATAAATAAGCTTAAAAAGAACTATATAAAATATAAAAAGTTTCTATCTATAAATTATTAAACTTAATAATAAAAAGTATTATTTATATTAAGAATAATATTACTAAGTTAGTAACTACTACTATATAGTATTATAAAGAAATTATAATAATTATAAGTAGAAATTAATAAGGTAATATTAAAAAGACTTTATAAAAGTTAACTATAATAAGAACAAGACTTTATTATAGACTCTAAAGATAAAACTAATAAAGAATCTAGTAATCTAGATAGATTTATAATACCTAATAATAAAGAAGAATATAATAAAGAGTAAAATAAAGAGTAAAAATATAAGTAAAAGTAAGAGGAAAAGAATAGTAAGAAATATAATATAAGGTATAAGGAGAATAATAAAAATAACTTCTATTTACTAAGTATTATAGATAATAGTACTAAGAATACTATAAAATACTAGTAGTATAATTAACTATAATAGTAGAAATATATTATTTTTTTATTATTACTACCCTAATATAAAAGTAAGTAAAAAGTAAGTACTAATAATATCCTAGAAAATAAGACTAAATTAGCTAATTTATAATATTTTATATAAAATAGAGATTATATAGAAGAAGACTAGATAGTAATAAAAGTTATAGTATTTTAAATAAAATAAATAAATAAAGCTTAAATATAAGAATAATATATTATATAGCTTAAAGAGTAATTAAAATAAGTTTATATAGATAAGAGATATAAGTTTTACGTAATAAGAAGAAATATAGTAGACGTTTATAAGCTAGAGTTAGGTTAGTCTATATATAAAATATTAAACTACTAAAAGTTTATATTTTTAGTAAAGAGATACTTCTATACCTCTATAACTTCTTTAATACCTACTTAATAAATATACTCTAAAGCTTATATTACTTAAATTATAGTAGACGTTCGTGAGCTAGAGTTAGGTTAGTTTGTACGCAAAATATTAGACTACTAAAAGTTTATATTTTTAGTAGAGAGATACCTCTATACCTCTATAACTCTTTTAATACCTACTTAATAAATATACTCTAAAGCTTATATTACTTAGGTTAACGTTCTCTATTAAATATATATAATTTTATATAATATAATACTCTTATTAAGTAGATAGATCTAATAGTACGAAGTTAGGACTTAGTAAAAATTCTATTATTAAAATACTACGTTAGGGAGACTTAGTAAGGTAACTTACTAATAGAATATAACCTCTCTTTTAACTATTAGTGACAATACCTACTAAACTAATACCTAATAGTATAATACTACTCTACCCTATAGCTCTATATATTATTTACTTATATTTACTTCGTCTAAAGTTAACTCTCTATTTAATTCTAGTAGTCTTAGTAACTTACTCTAAAGGACTCTTTAAAAACTATAACCTAGCTTTTTTAATATTCCTCCTAGGCTATAGTTTTTAAGAAGCCTATAGTAATATCTAGATTACTAATACACTGCGCTATACTACGCTATACTGTAATTAAGCTAAAAGTTAATAGTCTTAAATAAATATATTTACTCTACGTACTATAGTTACTAACTATTATAATATAAGACTACTAAATAACTAGGTTATAGACTTTAAATAGCTTTTTAGTATCTTATTATAAGACTAGGATATAGTAATAATAGGTACTACCCTACTCTATTATAGTAAATATTAAATAATTTGTATATACTAAAGAAGATAGTATAGATAATAATTAAGATATAAAAGATAAAGGAAGGAGCATATTATTATAGGGTTTACTAGTTCCTTTAACCTTAGCTAAACCCTTACCTAACCCTAAACTAAAATATTACTAACTCTACTCTTTAATACTACTACTTTTTTCTACCTAGCGATTATAAAAATACTATTCTTCTATATTCTCTAATAATAAACTCTATATAAAAGGAAACTACCTATTCTACTATTAATTATACTAGTTAAAGACTTATAATAGCAATATACTACTTATAAAATATAGCAAAACTATAATAAACATACACATAACTAGCACTTTAATAAATTAGCCCTTAGAGAGATAAGTAAGTTTCTAAAAGGACTATAAAATATATTAAAGTAAATATACTTAATAGAGCTTAATATTAATACTAATCTTATTATACTAACTAACTAAAGTAGCCTAGAATATATCCTAGAAAAACTTAGAGAGTTATTAAGTAATAAGCTCTTCTATTCTACTAATAATACTACCCTACATATACTTTATATCCTTCTACTATGCAAACCTCCTTTAGGTCTACTATACTTTTAGTATTAATACTACTTAGATATAAAGGCCTAGACTTATAGAGCATTAAAGCGTATTAAGATATAAGAGTATAATAATAAGGACAAATTTATTAGTCTATATAAGATTAGTAAGTATATTAAAGTAGTTCTTATTACTTAGTATGAAATTACCTTATGTTATCTTTATATAATAACTATCTAGTAAATTGTATTAGCTATAAAATTTAATACGTTCTTACTATTTACTTACTATATAACTTTAGCGCTATATCTTACTAGATATTAACAACTTCTATAGTATATCTTTGTTCTAAGACTTATATTACTTCTTTAACGTTAATAAAGTTATATACGCTAATTGTAGAGGAATTTAGCTATTTAATTTTAATATATCTTAATATTTGCTTGTAACTACTAAGGTTACTTCTACCTAAAAGTACTATAAAAGTATATAAAATTACCTTTATCTCTACTAACATAAGGCTAAAAAAGAAATAGATAATATATCTATACTTAGCTCGTTAAGCTACTTATTTTCTATGTCTTTTCATTATAGCAAAAAAATATCCTCTATAAGGATTAACCTAGTAACCTTACTACTACTAAGGTTACTAAAATATATAAAATTACCTCTATCTTTACTAACATAAGGCCAAAAAATAAATAGATAATGCATCTATATTTAGCTCGTTAAGCTACTTATTTTCTATGTCTTTTTACTATAGTAAAAAAAAATATCCTTTGTAAGGATTAAATAAGTAACTCTACTATACGTAGGATTTAAACCTATAACCTTAACTTTATATAATAGTAGAGTTACGTACTACTATTGTACTAGTATAGTAAAATTTTAGACTAAACTATAGTACTAAAGTTAGAATAAATTTAGGGTTAGGGTTTATAGTTTTTAAATATATACTACTATACGCTACTACTACTAATATTTAGTTACTATTTACCTTAATTCTAGCTCTACCTAAACCTTTCTACCTAAAATTTACTTAGCAAAAATACGCTAGAGTTAAAATAAACCTAAGAAAATTCCCTAAAAAAATTCCTAGCTATCTACTTTAACTCTTAATACTAATATTTATTATCTACTCCTAATACTAAAATCTAATATATACTACTCTTAGTACCTAGCTTTTATTAGCTTTAACTACTAGTATATATATTTAATATCTACTCTTTAATCTAGCTCCTAGCTCTTAGCTCTAGCTCCTAGCTCTTTAACTCTTATATACGTTAACTTCTATCTACCTTAACTCTTATCTACCTTAACTCCTAATACTAATATATACTTAAGTACTTCCCCTTTTAGTATTATAGCTAGTTACTAAATCAAATTTAGCAGCGCGTCTTAGCAATAAAGCTTAATATTAGTTAAGGTATCTTATTTTTAAAAGTATAAGAACTATACTCTATTCTAACATTATTCTTCATTATTTCTAGATTAATTAACCTTATTTAGAGACTATCTTCTATATCTAGGAATAAATAAGAGATAATATATTTAGTAGATATTTCCTAATAATATATTAATCTTATTATAAGACTTAAATAGAAAGCTTAAAGGCGTATTTATAAATAAATTAGCTTAAGTAAACTATATTTCTTATATTAATTTCTATAAGGTTCTACTATTACCTTAGGTATAAAGATACCTACTAGTATCTACGTATCTATCTATATCTACTTTAACTCCTAATACTAATATTTAATATTTCTTCCTAGTTTCTAGCTTCTATACTTATATATAAAGTTAATTATTATTCTTAAAGTAGTACTAGTTTACTATACTACCTATAAAGGTAATTATAGTATTACCTACGCGCTAGCTAAGCCTAATATATATATTACCTATATTTATAGCTTCTTTCTTTGCTTCTTTTATTCTATACTTCTCTCTTTCTCCTTTACTCTACTACCTCTATCCTTTTCTCTTCTACTCTCTACTCTTTATAATAGTTTATATTATAGTAATATATAAAATAAGTAAATAAGTAAGTTAATTTTATATAGAAAGTCCTACTATATATACTAACCTATAAACCTTATTTTAGCTATATTACTATATTAAGTACTTAGTAAGACTTTATAATTAAGGCCTTTAATGTTATTAATTAGGAAGCAAGCGTGCAAAGCACTATAATATGCATACTAATAGTAAGATTTAATAATAGTATCTTCTATTTATATCTAGCTATTAATACTTATAATATAGCTATCTAGTCACGCCTTTATAGTAAAACCTAATATAAACGTAGCCCTATTTAGTTATAGTAGCTATATAATTAAAGTTATTACTAACATCCTTAATAATTAGCCTAATCTCACTATAGACTATGATAATATTAATCGTAAAGTTGGCTATAATAAATGCTATTTGCGTAGTACTAGAAAATACTTTTATATTTATCTTTACGTAAGTAGTTTATAGAAACCTAACGTTTAATGAGCTATTACTAAATATAATATATAGACTATTAGCTAGAAATAGTTAAGTAGCTAGCTATAGTTTCTTATTTATATATAAGTCTAAACTAAAATTATGTCTTAGTTAGTGCTAATACTATACTAGTACTAAGGTTATCTAGCGAAAACGTAATAACTTTATAGCCTCCTTTAGCAATAAAGCTAAGTATATACTAGACTTTAAGATTACTTTAAAACTACTATAGATAACAAAAGTAGTCGCTAAATAACTAGCTAGAAGCATAATAGCGTCTAACTCCTAGGGCCCTTAAAACTAAGAGTTTAAAGCACTTTATCCTAATAGAGAAGTCTATTAAATAGATTCTTAAGGTATTAGCTTTTAAGTTTTAATAATTAGTACTATTTATATAGATAGTATAAGCTTAATTATAGATAAAATATATCTTAAAACCTAAATAATAATAATAACCTAGTACTAAAGTTATAATTTAGATTATAGTTTAGAACCTAAGTAATAAGAATTAACTACTTGTTAACCTATATAGATAATATAGAACTACAACTTAGTATAAGATATATATTAATCTTATACTATAATTCTATTATGCTCCCTTAAGGTAATAATAAAAGAAGCGTAAAACATTATTATATTTATCTAAATTAAACCTTAGAGGTATATAAAACCTATAACCTAGTATAATATACTACTTTAGGGTTATACTTTTTATATACCCCTTTATAGTAATAGTAAAAGAAACGTAGTATACTAATTTAGGGTTACAACTTTTATATACCTCTTTATAATAATAAGAAAGAATCGTAGTATACTAGTCTTAGGCTATAGTTTTTATCTACCTCTTAGGCTTTAGTAGTAAAGAAAGCATAATATAGTATTATATTTATAATAAAAAGAAACATTAAGGCATACGTTATATAAGTTATTAATATAGATAAAATTTAAAAACTAGAAGTAAAATAACTATATATACTAGAATACCTAAGGCTAAGGAAATCTAGCTTAGAGACACTAGAACTTTCTAAACTAGAATCTAGCATTTAATTTTTATATAATAATTATAAGTAAGAAAAGTTAAAGAACTAGGCTACTACTTACTTAAGATAGACTAGTTACTTAATAGTAGTCTTATATTAATACTAACGACCTTAAGAACTTACTATACGTTATAATTATAACCTTAATATTTTAATTACTATTTATAACAATATAGTAATAGTAAGAAATACCTTAACGTAAGTAAGTAACTTCTAGTCCCTAGGTTAGATATAGTAACTAACTAAGCGTTACTTTGCTCTTACCTAATTCTATATAATAAATTAAAATATAAATACCTTATATACTAAATCTCTATCTTTCTCTTTCTATATCTACTAATACTTAATCTATATCTATAATATCTATTATTATAAGCCTTATAAGTTCTTTACGTAAAGCCTACTACCTATATAAAATAATAGAAGAGTAAATAGAAGAGTAAATAGAAGAATTAACAAAAGAGTAAATATAAGCTAAACTAAATGTACGCCTTAAAGAATTGCTTAGATTTTATAACCCTTTATAATTAATAATCTTACTAGAGCTAATACTAGCTAATATAATAGTATAGGACATTAAATTATAGAAAGATTTTAATCCTAATAATATAGACTAGCTATATAACTTTATCTAAACGTTTATAATTCTATATATATATAGTTAACCTTCCTAACGTTTTATAACTAATAATAACAATAATAATAATAATAGTAATAATATTAATAGTAATAATAATAATAGTAATAAAGGTCTTAAGTACTTAGATACGTTAAATAAGGACGACTTAGACTTAGAGAATAATATAGACTTAGAGGGTTTAAGTTCTAATAAAGATTAATTAGAGTTATAACTCTAACGACTAATAGTTATTACAATTTAAGTTAAATTATAGGACAACATTTATACTTTAAATACTAAAGTAAATAGATAGATTTAAATTAAGATTAATAAATTTAATATTCAACTTCTTTATTATATTTGCTACTAATATAACTCTCTTCTACTAATACTAACTTATAATAATAAGAATATAATAACTTGCTATAGTAATAATTATAATTAAGATATAAATAGATTAAGAATATATATAGAAATAATACTAGTATAAGCATAAATAATAATAACGTATATAATATTAATAGTATTATTTAATAAACTATACTTAAAAAGTTAACTAGATTAAACTTCTAGTACTCTAAACCCCTAGCTAACCCTAGGCTAACCCTAGGCTAACCTTAGGCTAACTCTATATATAGGTAGGCTAATATTTAAACCCTAGGCTAGCATTTAAACCTAGGCTAACCCTAGGCTAATCCTAAGCTAACCCTATATATAGGCAAGCCAATATTTAAACCCTAGGCTAATATTTAAACCCTAAGCTAGCATTTAAACCTAGGCTAACTCTAGGATAACCCTAGGCTAACCCTAAGCTAACCCTATATATAGGTAGGCTAATATTTAAATCCTAGGCTAATATTTAAACCCTAGGCTAGTATTTAAACTATATACTAACCTAGGCTAACTCTATACTAACCCTACGCTAACCTAATATTTAGTATTAAAAATAGAATAGAGGATAATATATAGAAACAAGTTAAATTTCTTAGAAATGTATATACTACTCTAATAGTTTGTATAAATTATAAAATATCCTAAATAAAGCTTAAGATATATATCTTTAACTCTGCGTAAGAAAGTTTTAATAAAGGTATAATCCTTTATATAATTACTAACCTCTTTTGTAGGCCTAGTTATATATAGTAATCTAGTTTAATACTATTTTAAGATATTAAATAACTAGTCTAATGTTTACTAGATAGAGCCTACTAGATTAACGTTATTATACTAGGTAAATTACTAGTCTAAATTATAATTTAACGATTTTTAAACTTATAAAACTTAGCAAACTCCATAGTTTAATCTTAGCGCTTAGTAGTAGAAGTACTTTAAGGAGTAGTTTGCTTTTAGTAGTTAATAAGTATAACTAGTTAACGTAGATACTTTATTTACTTAATCTCGTTATAAATTTAAGCACAAACTAACTACTAATCTTATAGTTATTAGTAGGAGTAATACGCTTAGGAGTAGCTTTAGCACTACCTACCTTATAAAGAGCAGTTCTAATAGTAGATACTATAGTTAAATATTAGTAGAACTCTAATTACTATTAAAGACCTTTAAACTCTTAAACTGCTTAATTAGCTTAATAACGAAATTATTAATAGCTTCCTTACTAAGCTTTACAAAAAGGCTAAGTCTAAACTCACTAAATAGATAAAAATAGTAGGAACCCTAATTAAAGATAATATTCTATAATATTATATACTCAATACCTATTAGTTCTATAAGATATAATAATAAGATAGTATTAAAAAGATTACCTACTAAATAAAGCGCTAAAAAATTAGTAGAAAGAATCTTCTTAGTGTTTATAAACTCTTTATTCTAATTTATTAAGGTAGTTACTAGACCCTACTAACTATCCTTCCCTAATAACGTTAAGTACGTTAGTATAACTCCTTATTTACTAGCAAAGGACCTATTCTTACTTTAGCTAAAGAAATACTTTAATATAAGTTAAGTAATACTTAGGACAAGAGTAAATAGATATTTAAGAGAGTAGAGAGTAGTTATTAATAAAACTCTTTAGATTATAGCGCCTTTATCCTTATAAATACTTAGGCTATTTTCTATACTAATAACTTACCTAATATTCTTCCTAACTAATATAGTAAAGCAATATAATAACTAATTAGTTTAATTATCCTTCATAGTAGCTTAAAAAGTGACTTTAACTTAGAGGCCTAGCATAGTAGCTTTTATCTAAAAACTCTATAAAATATTTCTAACTATCCTTCTTATAAAGCATAATATTAGTAGAGAGCTTATCTACTATAGAGGATAGCTTATTCTCTTCTTAACCTAATATACTTTTCTTATTAATATATATATATTCCTAACTAAAGATTATCCTCTTATTAATAATATAATTTCTTACTATTACTAGTTTCTATTATTAGTAATACATCCTATTATTATAGATATATTCTATTATTATAGATATAGCTTCTTATTAAAGATATATTAAAAAAACTAATAGCTATAGCTTAATCTACTTTAGTAGCAATTACTATATATAAGCTAGTATAGGATAAGGAAGTTACTATTAACCCTAGTCTCTTAGCACGAGTTAAGAAGGACTAGCTAATAGTATAGAAGAGAGTAGATAGTAGTTTCCTAACTTCTAGTTATTTTAATTGCCTCTTATTAACTATAGTACTTACTTATAAGCTATTCCTTTAAGTATTTATAGTATATCTAACGACTTAGACTTTCTATAAGGGGTAATAAGTATACTTAATACTATATAATTAGACTAGAATAAGCTAAGTATTAGAATAACAGTAGCATCTTAAAAGAGATAGTTATCTAGAGTTATATAAGCATAACATTAATAAAGTTGTCCTAAAAGATACGCATAATATTAATAAAGTTATCTTAAAAAGTATAATAGCTATAGTGTTAACTCTACTATTGCTAAGGAAGAAGCTATCCTTTAATATTCTACTTCTAGAAGTTCTACTAAGACTAATTCACTATTACTAACATAGCCTACCTATCTACTTAAATAAAAATACTCCTAATACCCTATTCTAGCATTATAAGGCATAAAGTATATTTTAACTATAAGCTCCTTATAGGTAACTATAATTTAGAGATAAAGCAAGTTTTCTATAGAACTTAATCTTAGCCTAGTTTAGTAATAATTACTATATATAAGCTAGTATAGGATAAAGAAGTTGCTATTAACCCTAGTTACTTAGTATAGGTTAGGAAAGACTAGCTAGTAGTAGAGAAAGCTACCTATTCACTCTTAATACCCTATTCTAGTATAAAGTATAATTTAACTATAGGCTCTTATAAGTAACTATGATTTAGAGATAAAGAAGTTTTCTATAGAACTTAATCTTAGCCTAGTATTGCTATAGCTACTACGTCCTCCTCCTTCGTAGCTACTACGTCCTCTACTACTATATTTACCTTCTCTACCTTAGATATAGTTATAAGTAATATAATCTAGCTTGCTACCTATAAGAACGATTAGTATATTTTACTTAGTAACAATTGCTATATATAAGCTAGTATAGGATAAAGAAGTTACTATTAACCCTAATATAAGTAGCAAGATAGAATAAGCAATAAGATAGAACGCAAAATTAAGGTAAACAAAGCTATTTAGAATAATAAAAGACTTATCTATATCTTATAAGTTCCTCTTAATATCTTAACTAATATACTTACTTCCCTATTAGGGTTATTATTCTACTATATACTACTAGTAAAAGACCTATCCTTACTTTATTATACTTAGCGTTATTAGTAAAATATATACTAGGTATTAATAAAGTTAACTATATAACTACTATATAGTAATAAATTCTTAGGCTATAGTTTTTAGGTATCTCTTAAACTATAGAGTATATATATATTTTAAATACTATAAAATATAAAGTTAACTATATAACTACTATATAGTAATAAATTCCTAGGCTATAGTTTTTAGGTTCCTCTTTAACTAATATAATTAAACCCTTTTAATAATAGTAAAGGTTTAGTAAAGTTAACTCTAAAGCCGCTATATAGTATAGAATTTTAAGGCTATACTTTATAGAGATCTCTTTATATTACTCTATACTAACCTTATACTAACCCTATACTAACCCTACACTAACCCTATACTAACCCTATACTAATGCTACTTAAACTCTAAACTACCTATACTTATTCTATAATTAATACTTATTACGTAAACTAATATTCTCTAAGACATTAATTTTGCATACTATCCTAACCTTATCTATACTATTATATATATACTAAATATCTTTACCTAAATATAATACTAGATAGTACTAAGGCTTATCTAAATTTTATTACGTTTAATAGAATAAAACGTTATAATTATAGTAGACCCTCTTTGCAAATTATTAAGAAATTAGCAATCTTATTAAAGGGTAGTAGCTACTACTATATAAGCTTAAAACCTAGATATTATTATCCTAAGCCCTAAGGGTAGGTAACGACATAGAATATAATTAAGGCTATTTAGGTATAATTAAAGTATACCTCTAGTAGTTATATTATAACTAACTCTAACTAGATTATAAGAGGTTATATTTAATTTTCTAACCTTTCTACCTATCTTACTACCTTAAGTTTAGATGATATTAAGTAACTTCCTAGACGTAGTTTAAAACTAATAGAGTTACGCTATAGTAACTAACTCTATACTTAAGCTAAATAACCTCCCTTTTATTACTATTACTATTTATTCTCTACCTACCTATAATATAAGA
This sequence comes from Microthyrium microscopicum, assembly GCA_010405405.1. Classification (NCBI taxonomy): domain Eukaryota; kingdom Fungi; phylum Ascomycota; class Dothideomycetes; order Microthyriales; family Microthyriaceae; genus Microthyrium; species Microthyrium microscopicum. The sequence goes on along the minus strand of MU004233.1, from coordinate 32,089 downwards.
TATAAATATAATAGTAATAATTACTATAAGGAAGGGAATATAGATAATATATAATCTAAGGGTAATATACTATATAATAACGTAGCAAATTACGTTAAAAACATAGATGAGTTATACTTAAGCAGTAGTAATAATAAATCTTTATACTCTACTAAATATATAGATAGCCTAGATATCTCCTTGCTCTAATATAGTAATAATAAAGAATCCTATAGTAATAAGTTATAGTCTATACTGCTAATAGAAATAACTTATATTAATAACATTGTAGTAGATACTCTTAATCCTAACGTTTATATAGCTACTTAAGATAATACTTAGTAAAAAGATATCCTACGTTATTAGATAATACCTTATCCTTTACTTAAAGATTACTAGTTTATATTACAAGAAATAGACGACTTTATATTCCAATATTATAATTATTTATTTAACTATCCTAATACTAGCTATCTGTTAGTTAGTAGTTATTTATCCTCTTTATCTACCCTACTAGATTTACCTTCTCTAGTAGTAGACGTAATTAAGCTAAACTATACTTATTCTTTAAGGTTAATATCTAAAGAGTAGAATAGCCTTATGCCCTTATAATTCCTAAATAGCATAATAGTAGAAAAGAATATAATATAGGCTATCTAAGTATATAAATCCTATATACTATTAACTAAGAACTAACGCAAACTATAATATTTAATATTTTATAATAAGAGATAGACGCTACGCCTTAGTCTTAAATAATTATAGGTCCTAAACCTAAATAAGATTTATATACGTAGAGTCTATAATTAAGATAGCACTATGCTTTATTTATCTTTACTAGCTATATATAAAGGTAGGATTAATATCTTAACGTCCCTTAGGTACTTTAAAACTAATTATATTAAATATAGACATCCTATTTATATTTTTAATTAGGAATATAATATTATTTAGCCTATTCTAAACCTATATAAGTATAAGAATATCTATCTTAGGGTTCCTATTTAGGGAGGTAGGTTATTATTAGGATTTAGTATCTACGTTTATTTTCCTAATTTAATATCCTATAGTAGAGAGTAGCATCTTTATGTAAAATAACTTAAATAGTAGCACTAATATATTCTATTTCTAGCTATTAGGGATATTTGTCTAATTAATGTTCTATAGTATATGCCCTTTAATAAACATTATACGCGTATAATAGCTATAGCGTAATAGGAAATAAGAAACTAAAATGACTTAAAGCTAGGCCTAGCTAACATATCCTTTATAATCTAAGGCAAATACCTTAAATCTCTATAGGATTATATACTAGACTATAGTAAAAGGTTCTAAGGCGTAAACTTAAGCTAAAAGGATACTACTACCAAAAATCCTAAAGATAAACAAGCTAATATTATAACCTATCTATTAGATTAAATAATAAGTTTAGATATATTTAAGAATTCTATTCTTATACTTATATTACATAATAGCAAACTATTATAGAAAGCTAATAACTCCATCTAAGGATTTAGTAACTACTAGGAGTATATAAATTACTATTTTAACCTTTCGTTTGTTAAACTACGCTATTTATATATTAATCTTATATATAAAGATATACTATTTTACTAAGACACTTATAGTAATGAACTCTCTACTAAGGATATTATACTAGTATTAAAATAAGAATATAGTAAAAATTAGATTTAGTATTATAGCAATCTTAATACTAGTAATAAGATTTAACCTAAGTAGTTTCTATAGTTTCTTACTAATAAGGTAAGTAGTTATAAGTTTTACTATAAGCCTAATAGTCTAACATATAAAGCTAGCCTAGTAAATAAGAAAGCATATATAATTTATAAAGAAATCTTTAATACTATTTATAAGAGTCTTATACTATTCTAATATAATCATCTAGAGCAACTTAGTTTATACTATATAGATAACTTTAGACCTACTAGATGACAACGTAACTAGATTAAAAAACACTATATACCTAAGTAATCTATACAAATAACTATCTACTAGTTATAGAGGGCTACTACCTAAGTATATACTAGCTATTAAGCTAGTAAGAGTAGTACGTTTAGAGTTTATGTTAAGCGCTAATTTTAAGTTAATATCTTTTATAATTAATATAAGTAGTCTATATAAAATAGGGACCTTTAAAAAAATGATAAGAATGCTATATTATATCCTAAGGTAATCTATAGTAACTAAATTTATAATGTATATACTTATATCTATACTAGATATAGCTTACTAATGCTAATCCTAACGTCTTAAGACATTTCCTATATTAGATACTTTCTATGTCTAAAGTTAACTACTTTATCTAGAAATCTATAAAAAGATAGCTATAGCTAATTCTCCTTACTACCTAATATTTACTACTACTAATAATTAACTTATATTGTAAACAAGCTACTAATGTAGTATAATAGTGATACTTAGCTACTATAGTTATTTATATTTAAATACTTAAGTTAATTTTTAGTAGTCTAGTTACAAGAGATAGTAATATATAGCGTAAATATATTACTATAGCTTAATCTAACCTTAAAAAATCTAAGATATATTTCTAACTAGGACTTAACGAATATACTATTATAAAACAATATAGAACGATTTAGCTAAAATAATTATATTTTATCTAGAGCAATATAATTTTAGTACTATAACCTAAAATTGCTTAAGTACTTATAGTCCTTAACTTATTATACCTAGCCTTAACCTTTTAATAACTAGTCGTTTAGTCTTAAGCTCTTTATTTATTATATGCTACTTATTAATATAAGAAAAAAACTAAGATTAAGATTACCTTTATCTAAGCTACTTTTCTATATAACTCTTTTAGATATACTTAGACTACCTAGTTCATTAGAGAACTTTATTATTAAGTATATATACGCTAAGTATTTTATAAGTATTATATATTATATCAAAATAAGACAAAATTGCCAAAACAACCTAAAGTAGGAGCTATTAACCCTTAAAGGAACTACTCTCTAGATTTCTTCCTATAAAAGGTTAGACGTCTAATAGATAAAGAGGCTATAAAACTAAGAGGACTTAATATTTCTATTATCTCTTAACTAATTTAATATAGACCTATAGTTATAGTAACTAAAGAGTCTAATAAATCTATAGCATTAATATTAGCTACTAAAATATAATCTAATAGGCAATTCGCCCTATTTTTAATAGACCTTTTAGATTCTACTATATAGCTACCTAGTATAAAACTAATATAGCATAAGCTACCTTATTAATAATTTATTACTTAAGCTATTAATATATATAAGGAGATCTAGACTATTATTAGTCTAGATAAGGCATTAACTATAAAGAAAAGGCAACAATTCTTCTTAGCTATTATATATATTATTAAGTCTTATATTTAGACATTCCTAAAGACTAAGGATACTAGGTTTACCCCAAAAGTAGATATAGCTGCTCTAAGACGATATATGCTACCTAACTATATACTAACTTCATAGCAGAAGTTTAAGTATACAACTATTACATTTAGCTAAACTCTTATTAACAAACTAGACATATTCTAAAACCTTTAGCTTTAAAGTATATAACTAGTAGCATTAGGTTAAAAACATAGTAGTAAAATTGTACGACAAAAAGTATATTACTTTACTAGAGCTAACTCTAACGAAATTATATGAGCATTTAAAGATAGTAAGGAAGTCTAACTATAAGTCTAAGTTCCTAAGTAAGATAAGTAAACCTATTTAGTAGTATAGATAAAATAAGTTATTAACCTAGATAGTACCTAATTCCCTAAACTAGACGTAGCTAACGTTAAAGTACCTATATACGAAATACTTCCTTATCATACGCTATAGCTTATATAATATACCTAATAAATTATTAATAAGTATCTTAATAAAGATAAGTTAGATATAACTAATTATGCTAAAAGTATATAGTTAGAAGATATTATTCTCCTTAACGTACTTATAATGCCCTTAATATACTTTCCTACTAACTTAGAGTTATATATAAAAGAATAAGAGCTAAGCAGCTAGTAAGATAATTACGTAAATATACTTACTAAGATCCTAAAATAGATTAAAGGACTAGTTAGTATACTTAGACTCTAACTAACTAAAAACTAGATTTAGCGTATAATTAATTAATTAGCTAATAAAATACCTACATTAGATTTTAATTATACGAATAGTATACTACGAATAAAGATTAACTATTAGTAGATAGCTCCTATTTAGAACTCTAGTATAAAATTAGAAAACTTATTATTAACTACACTAGGCGTAAAAAGGCGTACCTAATAGATACGAATTACTATCTATTCCTATAGAGCCTAAGACTAAGTTAATATAGCCTTAGTAGTAGATAGGAGTTTAGCATATACGTAATAAGAATAAATATACGTCTAGACGCAAAAATATAGATAAATTCCTATAATATAAAATATACGACTATTTCTATATAATTTAAATTATTAACTTATTTATATATAAGTTATAATAAACTATTATATTATTCTATAAAATGCCTTCTAGACCTAATTTCCCTAATATCCTTTACCTTATTAAACCTACCTTTATAGCCTCTATTATCTAATATAATATCTTTTGCGCAGCACTTATAAACGGAAACCTTAATAAAGCCCTTAAAATTGTGGCAGAATTAGCAGTATAGGCGTTTATTATAGAAGTTAAGTAAATAATACTTAGTAAGCCTAAATAGAAGCTGCCTAGATTTAAATAAATATAGTTAGCATATAGAATATAGGGTAGTACTACTATATACTAGTACTATATAAAGACTATCCTTTATAGTAAGACCTTTTGCCTTAAGAAATAATATGCTTACAAGTACTATAGACTTAATACTCCCTTAATTAATTATATATACTAGTCTCCTTAGCACGCTAATTTTGACATAGCTAATAAGGCATATTTAATTAATATTCTAAGATCTAAAGGTTAATATAAGTAGCCTAGCTTTATTAATTAGCTCTTCCTAGACCTTTAAATATAGAGAGATTGTCTAGGCTCTCTATTTAAAGTCTATCCTAGTTAATATTTTCCTACTATACTTAAGGAAGTTAATAGGATGCCTAATTAAAAGGATTTTAGCTACTATAAATTTATTAAGGCACTATATAGTATATTAAATAACTAGGAACTAACTAGCCTTAACGAGTAAAACAAACTTAGTATATAGTTAAGAGATACTATACTCTAAAAGGCATCTATTATGCTAAACGTTATACTTATTTACAATAGTAGTAAGTTCCTTAAAACTACAAAGCCTAGTAAAGAGGCTAAGAAAACTAGATAACGTATTCCTTATTCTTTTTAATTAGGGCTATTTTTTACTATATATATTAACGTTCTTAATACTAACGCTTTTACTTTACTAAAAGAGATATATAATAACTCTTATACCATTATAGCTAGTAAATTAAATTAAGTAGTAACTAACGCTATAATTACTAAGGCTAATAAAGCTAGTATGCTTTTAGTTGCTAATCTAGGACTTTCGTCTTAACTAGAAGTAGTTAGTTTTAGTTAAAAAGACTAGTATCTTTATCGTTATTATAGTATATAATACCTATATAGTATATATAGGAAATTAGTACTATATAGTAAGTATCTTTAGTACTATAAAGCTATTAATAATTTTATTCTTAGCTTAGACTACTAGCAAGATCTTTCTATAGCCAAACTAATTATATATCTATGTACTATAAGTAATATCCAATCTAGATAAGCTATATAGTTCGTTAAAATAAGTAACGATAACAACCTATTAAGAATAGCATCGTCTATTAATAAAGGCTATGAAGAATTAGATAACGATAAACCTAAGTTAATATATCCTAGAGACGCAAATAATGCGTTAATAAATTTTAATAACGCTAATTAATAAGATTCTAAGTCTACCTATTTAAATTAGACTTAATATAATAAGGCAAGTTACTAGCTAGGATTAGATAACCAAAATTACGAATATCTAATAGCTAGTAATTCGTAGCATATATAACGAGACTTAGTCTAATAAGCATCTAGATTAGCGCCTATAACGAAAGAAGTAGAAAATATTATATTAATAAAAGATAATTTGTATCTAACTAGTAATAAAGGGTTTATTAGTAAAGAAAGGTTTACTAAATCTAGCATACCTCTATTAGATTTACAGATAGTTTATCGTAGCTAATCTACTTAAAAGATAGATAATATTTAAATACCTAATGAAAACGTATTAAAATAACTAAGGCGCTAAAAATAACGCATATAAAAGAAAGGTAAGTTTATATATAATATATATATAAATAGTATAGAATACTAAAATTAAATATTCTTTATATTAGGTACAAGATTTATTCTAAACTTTTAATATAGAACTCTAATCTACTATAAAGTAAATATATAACCCAAAATAATAACTTATATATATTTACTACTACTATATTAAGAGTTTAAAGTTAATAGAATATATAGAGCTAAACTTCCTAAAACTACCTCCTATCCCTATTACTAATATACTTAATATAAGCATTTTTAATTCCTTATTTTTCTATAGTCCTAGGCAAAACCCTTTACTTCCTTATACTACTATAGACTTAATACTTCTTACTCTTACCTTTAAGTTAAATTGTACACTAGATAACTAAATATAACCCTAAGTGTAAATGTCTTTAATAATAAGCAAAGACTATATAGGCTTAGTAAGGATAGCTTAGGCAGCGCTTTTAATAGATAGAAGTTATATACCTAAACAAAATAATTATTTAAGATAAGGAAATTCGCCTAATAAGAATTATAATACTAGTAGTTATAATATTATATAGAAGCTATTTAAATTTATAACCCCAAAAAATAGCATTTCTAGTTAATATCTTAATAATATATATTACTAGGTTAATAGGATAACTATAAGTATTAATAGATAAGATTAGGCTATTTTACTATTATTAGCTATAAGAATAGGTAAATCTAGTTAGACAAAGGTATATATAGGTAAAAATTAATAACCTACTTATTAAATAATAGAGCAATAGTAAAATACAATGTCTAGTAGCTCTTACGCAGCAATAGAAACATTAGCTAATATGTTATAACTAGTACTAATACAAAAGGAACCTAAAAGATTCACTACTAAATAGGCTATATTAAAGATAATTAACGGTAAGATAAATAATAACGTAGAAATACGTAGTATAAAGTAATAGAAAACTAATTGTACTTACTCCCTTATAAGAGATAACTAATAACTAATAAATATATAGCAAGTCTAACTAACTAGTAGAACTAGGTTATTATATAACTTAAGGAAGTAAAGTTTAACTATAACGATACTATAATAATATTACGCTTAAAGGATATACTCTTAGGTATCTCCTTCTATAGATAAGTCCTAAGAGTTTTAAAATATTAGCAAATTACTTAAGAGTAGTAAATATAAAGATATATTAGACGTTAATAACGTAGGTAACGAAACTAAACTAAAAGATAGCAAAAGTAGCGTTAAGCTAAGTAGCAAAGAAGAGAGTAGACTAGATAGTATAGAAGAATATAAAGTCTTTAATAATTTTATAGTAAGTATATAAATCTAAATATAATTAGATTAAATATACCTAAATATAACTAGATAATCTAAATACTAATGAACCTAATCTCCCTAATAACTCCTAAACCAATATTACAAAAGACTACGAAATAATCTTAATTAATAATAACGACACTAGCAAAGTAGACAACTCTAACAATAACGACAAATAATATACACTATAAAAACTATAATTAATCTAAAAATATTATACAAACCAAGACTACGAGCTACCTTCCCTACATATAAATTCTATAATAACTTAAAAATAAATAGATAACTCTATCGAAAAAGAGTTAGATATAGATAAATTAATTAAAAATAAAACTAATATACCTATATATATAATAAGACATCTATAGCTACAACACTACAGTAAACTAGAATTATACTATATACTATACGACTAGCATTATACTATTTACTACCTTAATAGTAAGAGAAGATAAATAGTTAATTATAGTATTAATAGCCTCTACGAACACTTAACGAAAATAGAAGGTAAAATAAGATAGTCTAAAGTAAGATAGAAAATAGTAGGATTATACTATAACCTACGTAGACTTCCTAGCAATTATTAGTTAAGATTATAGAACTTGTCTAACTAAAGTAAATATAATAATATATAGCTACAATGTAATAGTTTATAATAGAGAATAGAATAGACAATATAAACATATAGGATAACATTTTATAAAGTAGTAACAAGATATATACTAATCGTAACATCTAAGTAGGTATAGTTATAGTTGTAAATATGAAAATATAATATTAATAATAAATATAATAAGTATATATTTTATACTACCTTATATATAACAATATAGCATATAACTAATACGAGATATATAAAAACTATAACCTAATAATAGTATATATTATACTAGAAAACATTATTAAGTAACTATTAGATAAAGCTAACTATATTTATAGACTATAAGTATAATATTAAATTATATAACAAAGAGCTAGTTGAAAACTATAACTATAAAATACACTACTATTATAGTACCTAAATATACCTTCTAGTACAACTATAGTAGAAAGGAATATATATATAATAAAGAACTATATTAAAACTATAACCCTAAAATTTACTATAAATATAATAGCTAAAAATGTATAGAATAGGTAGGATTATATATATAATAAAGGACTATACAAAACCTATAACTCTAAAATATACGACTATTATAATAGCTAAAAAAGTCTAGTAATAGAATAATAAGAAGGAATATATATCTAAATAAAGGACTATATAAAGATTGCAACCCTAAAATAACTAAATTTATATATAGGAAAAATAGCTCTAGGAAAAGAACAGTAGAGAGGAATATATACTTAATAAAGGGCTACATAAAGACTATAATCCTAAAATAACTAAATTTGTATATAGTAAAAATAGCTCTAGGAAAAGAATAGTAGAGAGGAATATATACCTAATAAAGGGCTACATAAAGACTACAACCCTAAAATAACTAAATATTTATAGGGTTGTAACTTTTATCTAACGATTTAAAGCTAAAACTTACTTCCTAATATTTCTAAGTTATAGCTTTTAGATAGTACCTTTAATATAGAGTATATTGTTAGAAATATTTACCTATTTAGGCTAGCAAAGCCCCCTTTATTACCTATTATTACTATAATAAGAAGTAGCTATATATATTTAATTTACTCATTACTTCTTAAAATAGTAGTCTACTATAAGGCTTAGCGTTATAAAATATCTAACCTACATAATTCTTATTGTACTTACCTAAAGTAGTATATACTAGGCATTATATTAGGAAATTAAGGATTATAAAACCTTAGAAATATTAATAAGGCTAGGGTTAAGCTAAAAACCTCTAACTATTTAGTCTTAATTTCCTCTAAATTTTCTTTAAACTACTCTATTATCTATTCCTATATTTTAGCCTATATTAATTTCCTAGGTTGCAGTTTCTATTAGCTTCTTATAGCTCTTTTGCCTACCTTACTACTCATCCTTAAGTTACTAATAAAATATATAACAATTCTTACTTATTTCCTAAGTTGTATGTTTTAGTAGCCTCTTAACTATTCTAGTAGCTTTTTCCCTATACTTCTTAAGATATAGTCTCTAGTAAGCTATTAGTATTTTACTAGCTTCTTCTTTCTACTTCCTAGGTTATAGTTTTTAGCAGCTTATTAGTATTTTACTAGCTTTTTCCCTCTACTTCCTAAGTTGTAGTTTTTAGCAGCCTATTAGTATTTCCTTAGCTTTTTCTCTCTACTTCCTAGGTTGTAGTTTTTAGTAGCTTATTAGTATTTCCCTAGCTTTTTTCCTCTACTTTCTAGATTATAGTTTTTAGTAGGCTCTTAGTCGCTATTCCCTTTTATTCCTACCTTTTTTTAGTTATTATTTCCTTAGTTATATTTTGTTTAGATAAGTAGGCAGTTCTTTATTATACCTAGCAAAATAGCTAGTAATAACTACTCTTCTATAGGTATAGCTAAAAGTATATAAGGTTAGCTAGTAACTACTATAAAGAAGGTAAATATAACTAGTAAAAAGACTAAAGCTTTAGATAAGAAGGTTAAGTCTAACACTACTAGATTAATTATTAACGTTAAACTAACTAAAGAGTAGACTAAGGCAACTAAAGCTAAACCTACTAAAGCTAAGGTTATAAAGAACAATAGCTAAAAAGTTTAGATAGGATGAATTGCTAAAATATTAACTATATCGTAGGATAAGCGTAGTTTAGTATCTATTCTTTCGTCGCTAATAACTCTTACTAGTTCTACCTAAGCGATAATTATTAATAATATTAGTAGTATTATTCCTTTAGCTATGCATAGATTATAGCTACTGCCTCTAATACCTTATAACTAAATTAACTATGTTTCTATCTCTTTAGTATACTAGGATACTATTTTTCTAACTATATAATTAGACTAAGAGTTTAGATTCTTATATCTATTATCTAACTCTCTAATAGTCCTTTAACTAGATTATTTTAATATCTATACTAACGTACAAAATTCTATTAAATACCTTTTTAGAATAGATAGTATAATTAAAAGAGTATAACCCTACAACTAATAGTATAAGCTAATTCGCGTTTATAGCGTATTATATTATATTAAAATTACCTAGGCTATTTACTCTAAGTATAAAGTATTAATCAAAAAGGTAGTAAACAATATATCCCCTAAGATAGCTTAAGGTATAAAATATAGTAATAACTAGGCCTTATAAAAAAGATAGAAAGATTACTTTTATTAAAAAGCGTTAAATTTTAGAACTGAGCAGAAGTTTAAATAGAACCCTAATCTCCTTATAAAGCTTATAGTAACTAGGGAATTAAAGATTAAATTTACTAGACTTAATAAGGTTAATATAGTTAGCCTTAACTAAGATACTATAATTTATCACTCTACTATACTACTATGGCTTAGTAATAATATATATAGGGTAGCTATTATCCTTATTAGACGCAAAGAAGCTCGTCGTCTATAGCTTAAGAAGAAAGCTATAGCCAAAAAACAAGAAGAAGAAGAAGTAGTAGCTATAGAGAATAGAGAAATTATCTAAATCTTCTCTTCTATAGTAACTAAGATATACTTACGTTATACGATTTATAGTGACTATAATTCTAACTTAACTATATAATATCTTATCTTTATTATAATGAGTATAAAAAACTAAATAATAATAATATTAATAATTATAATAACTATATTAGTAATAACGGACAAATAAAAAAAGAAATAAAAAGAATAAATAATAAAAGTTAGTTAGTATATAAAAAGAATTATAAGGTAGATAATATATAGTAGTAAACTACCTAGCCCTATTAATTAAATATAAAAATTTACACTATACCTATGTATTATTTAATAGTAATTAATCTATTATTTATCCTAATAATACTATTATATAAGAATAATGCAAATCTAATATATTAAATATCTTCTTAGGAATTAGTAATAAGTTTTAAATTCGCTAGAAAGAATATTGCTATTTAGAAGGATAATATAACTTACTATAGAATATAACCCTAGAATTATAGATACTTAAACGAAATAAGATATAAAGTAGATCTAAATTACTAATAGACATATACTATTTAGAGTTTATAACCCTAGAATATAAGTCTTATGCTATAATTATATATAGTTATTCCTAATACTATAGATCTAGTACACTAATACTTAGCTCCTACTATCCTACGTTCTTATACTCCTATATTCTAATATAGGTAAGAGTAACTACTATTATACTCTATCTTACTCTATATCTATATTAAAACGCTACTACCTACCTAATATATTATGCCTTCCCTTTTTAGGAATTATTTGCTAAGTTTTTAAATATTAGAAGGCGTATATTAATATCTAGCGAAATATTTGTCTATAGGTTTACTAAAAAAGTATAAAGCATTTTAAGTTTATAGTTCCTTTATTTCTTCTTTATAATTCTTTATAAATTCTAAAGTTTAGTTTAAGTAGATAGGCCTTAAAATTCCTAGGTTGCAGTCTGTAGCTAGCCTATTGTATACATTTAAAACCTTTTTACTAAAGTTATTACTCTATACTTCCTCTTAACTCTTTCCTACTATCTTATTATCTATTCTAAACCTAATACTAATTAATAAAACTACGTTTACTCTATATTATCTACTTTCTATAGTCCTAGCTAAAATCCCTAGGCTATATATTTTAGGTATCCTATTACTTAGCCTATCTCTTCTAATTTTGTATCCTAATTTCTTAGATTATAGTTTTTAGGTTTCTCTTACTTAGGTTTTCCTTTTCTCTTACTTAGCCTAATTTCCTAGGTTATAGTTCTTAGCTATTTCTTATTTAATTTTGCATTTTCCCCTCTTATAGCCTAATTTCCTAGGTTATAAATCTTAGGTATTCCTTATTTAATTTTATATTTTCTCTTCTTATAGCCTAGTTTCCTAGGTTATAAATCTTAGTTATCCTTTCTTTAAGTTTATATTTTCCCCTCTTGTAGCCTAGTTTCCTAGGTTACAAATCTTAGTTATCTCTTCTTTAAGTTTATATTTTCTCCTCTTGTAGCCTAATTTTCTAGGTTATGAATCTTAGCTATCCCTTTACTAAATTATAGTTTCCTACGAAATATATATCCTCTATTATGCGTATAGTAGTAAATATAAACGACTCTAAAGATAATAACAAATTAGTAACGTCTTATCTAGGCTTAAGTTAGTAACTTACGCGTTAAATAGCTTATAAAACTCTACTAGCTAGTAGTATATAATCTATAGCTAAAGTGGCTTATAAAGCTCTAGTAGGTAGTAGAACGTAACTTATAGGTAAAGGGCCTCGTAAATCTTTACTAAATACTATTCTTAACGTTATATTAAAACTAGATAAGGCTATAGAGAAAGCGTACAGAAAAATAAAATTCTTAATAAAAAAGGTAAAAAACCTTAGTATAATACTAGAATAGGAAAACGCAAATTAAAAGTAATCTTAAGAAGGTAAGCTAAGTATAGTAAATAAATATCTTAATACAATTAAGATTAAGTACCTAGACCTTAAAATTACTAAAAGCGATAATAAGCTTAAAATTTAAGCAACTAAGAGAAACCTACGCTAAATGACTAAACGTAAACGTTAATTATATTAAAGTTCTAATAAGGATAAATATAAAGATAACGACAATTATTAACTAGGTAAACTCTCTTATAAGTACAAGTAAGCTACCTAGTAAACTAATTATGCTAATGTAGATAAGGATAAAGATATTAATATAATAGATATGCCTTTAATATATAACTTAGCTAGCGTCGCAGTAGTTCCTAAACTTAGCTAACTTTCTATAGAAAATTGGCTAAAAGGGTACATTAGTTACGTAAAAGTTACTACGAATGTACTACGACTCTATTTTTAGTATTATCTTTTCTATTAGTTTAGTCGTATTAAATATTACTATACGTTAATTACTTATCCTAAATTATAAAAGCTATAGCTAAAAATAGTTAAGTTTAAAGATTAATTAAGAATATATATATAGTCTAATAAATAGAAGGAGTCTATAGTAATAAAAGGATATATAACGTTTAAAGTACTTAAAGGATTAGATAGTTTATACTAGTAGGTATATAGTAGCACTTTAAGTAATTAAGAGCTAGCTTTATATCTTGGTTTAGACTTACTATACGCTAAAGATTTAGAAAAGTTTATAATAATATAAGGTATGTATTGTCTAACCTATATTAACCTAGACCTATTTACTAATAATAATCTAGTATAAGCTAACGCTAGTATGTATCTTTAGTTCGTATAAATATTATAGAATATAGATGCAAAAGGCGTAACTAGGCAAGCTTACACTATGCTTATAAAACCTTAAATTATCTCTATATTCTAAATTCTTTATAACTCCCTAGAAAATAATGCTATTTAATAGTTAGTACTTAATACTTTATATTGTTAATTTCCTATCTAGTACCTAAACTAGCTAGCTAATTATGAGTAAGACTATCCTATTAAGTTTAAAAATAGTAATAGGCTAAAACCTATAGACCTAATTAAGTTAGTTATTTATGTCCTTTACTACCTTATTTAAGCTAAACTTAAAATATTTAATGAGGTCTATTAACCTAGAGATATAAATACGATATATCTATATAGTATAAATTATATATATAGTATATTTATTAAGGATTAGAACTAAGTATTATTTACTTTTAATTATATTATTAATACTATTAAGAAAAATCTACACTTATTCCTAAATTAGAAATAGAAAATTGCTAAGTATAGTAAATTAGATCCTTTTAAGGATTACTAAACTATATAGAACCTTTTTACTACGTTCTATAGCAATATTAAACGCGATTTTGTTATATAGTAGTAAAAGAATCTATTTAGTACGAATAATAAAGATAATCTAGACAATAATAATATAACTTATATAGTTATAGATAATATTAAACGTAAAGTAGTATTAAAAACTTTGCGTAGTAATAGTATTATTTTTAGAGTAGGTAGTATAGGTATTTTACTAGATAGCAATATGCTTAATATAGGCCTAAATTTAAAGAACTAGTTAATAGAGGAAATTTCTAAAATAGTATATACTATAAAAAACACAAAGGGCGCTATAAAAAAATAGCCTACTTGTCGTCTCTAACCTATAGCCTATATAGCTATAATTAAGTAATTATTAGCTCTATAAGTCAAATAGGTTAGTCCTTTAGTTATAGATATATAAGAAGTTAAGTATTAGGCTAACGTTAAACGCATTTAGTATAGCTTAGGTCTTTCTAGTGCTATTACTAATTACTACTCTTAACTTTTGTATTTAGACGAAGTAGTAACTAATTAGTATACTACTATAGTACGTAAGTTTAGTAAACTTATAATTAATTAAGCTATAGGTGCTAAGATAAGTAATAAAGAAAAAATTATACTTAACTAGACTATTAGTTAATTAAAATTAGTAGTATAAAATATTATAGTATAGGAGATATTAGATTATACTATAAGTTTTAAAGTAGCTTTAAAAGTACTAGGACGAGATATACCTAATAATATTCTAGATACTTATCGTTATACTATAAAAGAGGGTACGTATTCTTTAGGAAACTATAAATTAGACAAGCCTAGCTATATAAATCTATTTAATTATAGTAGTAACTCTATAGTTACGCCCTTAGTCTCTTAAATAATTAGTAAGTTTTTAACTCTACCCTTGCCCTAGTAATACTCTACTAGTAAATATGCTGTCTAGGAATATTAAAGTACGTCTAGTATATATATTCCTAGGTTATATATTATATCTAGTCTTAGTAATGTAAATTAAATTCTTCCTTTACTCTATTTATAACCTATTACTAACTTTATATTTTAGACGTAGCTATTATCTACAAACTAATTAATCGCTTTACTTATATAGCTTTAATAGTAAGTAAGATAAGTTTAGGTAAAACTCTAACTACCTTTATAGTAGTAAAGGCATATACTAATATATATGTCTAAAAAATATATAATATAATTATAAATAATCCTACTCTAAAAGGTACTAAACTCTACGCTCTAACTATTATAGTTTATCTAGCTAGTATAAATATATTATAGGAAAGTAATACGAGTAATATGTAACCCCTAGTTTATTTGCTAGATTTTTTGCCTACTAAAGAAGTTTAATACGTTAAGGTTAATAAATAAGGCTTTCCTCTCCTACGCTTTGCCTAATAGTATAGGTAAGCTAGGCAGTATAAAGGTTCTACTTAGTTTAAGTTAATTCTACCTAGTATAAAATAGTTTAATAAATAGTATAATGCTAATATTAATTATACTAAAGAAGAGATAGAGTATTTAATTATTCTAGTTCTATAAACTACCTTAATAGCTTGCGCCTTTGCTACTTTAAAGCTTAGTAATACTATACTAAAAGTAGGCCCTAAATAACGCTAATATAGCAAAGTAAAGCTAGATATTAATAATATTAAGGGCGATTTAGCTAGACAAACTAATACTACTATTAATAATAATATTAAAGCTAGCTTAGTTATTAAAGATATAGACGCTATTATAGCTACTAAGTAGGAGGCAAAGATAGTATAGGTAGAAGAAGATAATAAAGCGTTGTTTTATAACTCTAAACTAGAAAACGACTATAAGGACTAGAAGAAAAAGGCAGAAGATAAAACCTAACGACTAGTTTTTTAGTAAACTAGTAATCTAAAACTATAATAAATTATTATTAATAAAATATACTATATTAAAAACGAAAAATCCTTAAGTTTTCGTAGTATAAGTAATTTCTTAATATTGCTTAGCTATCTAAAGTATATTATTAGCTTTTCTAGTACCCTAGTACCTAACAAAATTTAGTTACTTAATACGTATCTCAAAATAGGATAGAATATAATATAGTAGTTTATAAATAACTAGATAAGCGATATAGAAATTCTACTTAGCCTAGAGGAATTACTTACTATATATAATTATAATTTTAACCTAGAATACCCTAAAGATCTAGATAGTAATAAAATGCTCCTTACCTTCTTATAAACCTCTATAGAGTATATGTTTAATCTAATAAACGTAGAGTTTATTATATTATATTAAACATTTATAAATAATGTTAAAGTAGGTAAGTCTTTAGCTAATACCTAGTATTTATAGATTATAAACCTAATGCTTTTTAAATAGACATTTAAGGCATTAGAAGATAGTTCTTATAATAAGATTAAGTTATTAGTTATTAAACCTATCTTATAATAAATATAAACTTAGCGATTAATAACTATAGTTATAAATAATAGAGTTAGACCTTACTACTTAGAAGGTAATAAGCCTAATCTAGTTTCTATAACTATAAGTTTACTCTATATTACGTATTAATTAACTTACTTACTATCTACTTAGAGCATAGTAAAAACTATAGCCTTAGAAAAATATATAAATTTTAGGGTTATAGTTTCTACGTAACTCTTTATTTATAAGATATTTGTATAATATTTTAGAGTTATAGTTTCTATAAGGCTCTTTATCTTGCTTTATAGTACTAATTACAATAGAAGTATTAGCTAACTTATAAGCAGTTTATAATTAACTTTTATAACTAGTAAGATTACGATACTTATAATGAGTACTAGGATAATACCTATACTTATATTATTAGTTTAAGTTTTAATAAAGAAAAAGAGGACGATTAATTTAATATTACGCGTATTAACTCTATACTTCTCTACCTATAGGATGCTACTACTATAGGTAATTAATTTAAGAACTTTTAGTTACTTGCTACTAATAAAGAGTAACTATTAACGAATTATATAGAAATAGTTAAAATTCTTCGTTATAGTTATATTATAGGGTTTAGGCGTTAAGGCCTTATTAGTAAGCAATACGTTATAGGCGCTAATAGTGCTACTCTATATAGTCTAATATAAGAAGCAATTTAGGATTTAGCCTAGTACAATCTATATAAGGATAGTAGCGTTTTCCTTTTATTAACTAGTATAGATAAGTATATGCCTTTACTAACTAAGCTAGCGTAGGTAGTAGAGTATATTACTAATTATTTAGATAAGATATAAGCTACTATAGTAATAGTTTATAAAGCTATAATTAAAGGTTAGAGCTAGTAGTTAAATACTAATAAGGTTAAGAGTGCTACTAAAGAAGAGCGAAAAGTATAGTCTTTGCTAACTATATAGATATAAAATAGTAAAACCTAACTGTAAGTAAACTCTTCCTTTAAATAATAAGTAAAATTATATTAACTTATTTATATTAGAATATAAATAATCCTAGGTTATATATTTTATAGACCCCTTAGTCTATAGCTAATTTAATAATATAAGTTACTAACTGCCTTTAGTTTCGCTAAATTATATACTTAACTTTATAGGTAGAATATCTTTATTATTCGTTCCTACTATAGTTAACTAGAATATAATAAAGTTATATAGTAAGTAATTTATAACTATTTAATCTACCTAGTCTTACTTAGTATGCCTATTAGTAGTATAGCTACGAATGGTTTATAGAAAAGACTCTAGGACGTATTAATTATAGAGCTAGCTAATAACCTTGTAATAGAAAACTAAACGTTTGCCTAGTTTTTCCGTATAGGCTAACGCGCTAAATGCTATCTTATGCGCTTACTACTAGATTAATTTACTAACACTATTAAAATATATTACTCTTATTAAAAGTATATAGTTAAGACTCTACTTAGCAAGTCTAGTAATAATGTCTTTTTTTAGAAATACGAACATTTACTAATTTTAATATTATACCTACTCTATATAGTTATAGTTAAGTACGTAATCTTATACGTTATGTTTAATATAGATAGAAATATAGCTATTAAGTTATATATCGTATTAGATTTTGTAATAGTACTAACGTATATCTTACTAGTTATATTAGCTAACCTAAAGAAGTAGAAGTTATTTAACGTTAACTATAACTAGGCTTTGTATTATTAGGCTAAGGCTATTAACTATATAACTATATTAGTTAAGACTTGTAAAGTTTAAGGTATATTTTAACTAAGTTACTTTTACTATATAGATAAGTTTAGCAAAATTCTAGATACTATATTTATAAAATGACTTCCTCCTTTTTATATTAGCAACTTTACTATATTTAATAATAGCAAGTATAGCGTATTTAATAAGGAACTTATAGCCCTTAAGACCTAATTATCTAGGTAGTATATTTATTTCCTAAAGGTACTTAGAAAGAAGTTAATTAAGTACTACGCTATAGTTATATCTTTCTTAGACTAAGTTTGCTATAATATAGATTCTAGTTTCGTTAGTAAGTAATGCCTAAATACGCTAGCTAATTTAAAATACTATTTTCCTACTTTATATACTAATAAGGAAGCTAAATATAATAAGCTACTAAAATTTAAGGCTAGTTAAGATAAGACTAATTAGAACTAGTGTTTAAAACTAGTAGCTCGCATAGATAAAATATAAACTAAGGTAAATATTAAGTTAGATAATAAAACTTAATCTATAATTAATATACCTATTTAGCCTAAGTCTAATCGTCCTATAAATTAGCTACCTAGTATTTCTAAGGTTACTTTCTCTTAACTTTTATTAATTACTAAAGAAAAGGTAGCTAATAACTTAGATAATGATAACTACTATAATAACGACGGCTATTATTCTAAGCTTAATGTCTATAACGAAGAGATTAAGAAGGAACTAATTACTCGTAATTTGCTATATATTAAGGACTATTTACTAAAAAAAAAGAAGAATATATTTAAGAAGGGTTATTCTATATAGGGTACTAATAAGATACCTTCTAAGTACTTTTATACTTAGATAGGTATAAATAAATATAGAGGCACTTTTATTAATAAGGAGATAGATAGTAAGGAAGATATTATTATACTAAATGTATTACGTTATAATAATATTACTATACCTAAAAACTATAAGAGACTTATTTAAATTTTACGTATATATTATAAATATAAAGTTC
>MU004232.1:2883602-2909695 GCA_010405405.1 Microthyrium microscopicum | reverse complement strand
AGATACCTTTCTCTTAGTAAGTATATAGGCTATATTAAATCTCTTATATTTATTTAATATTTAATAATAGTAGTTAGGTACTATAATAGTAGTATATTTTATAGTTATAGTTTTTAACTAGCTCTTTATTATATAATTTAATATTATACTTATAGTCTATAAATATAGTTAGCTTTATCTAATAGTTACTTAATAATATTTTTTAGTATAATATATACTATTATTAGGTTATAGTTTTTATATATCCTATATTAGTTATATACTATATTATTATATATAAAGTAGTATAAAATATATACTTATTATATTTATTATTATTATTATATTTTTATATTTATAACTATAACTATACCTACTTAGATATTATAGTTAGTATATATCTTATTACTACTTTATAAAATATTATCCTATATATTTATATTATCTATTCTATTCTCTATTATAAACTATTATATTATAGCTATATATTATTATATCTACTTTAGTTAGATAGGTTCTATAATCTTAACTAATAATTGCTAAGAAGTCTATATAGGTTATAGTATAATTCTACTATTTTCTATCTTACTTTAGACTATTTTATTTTACCTTTTATTTCTATTAAGTATTTATAGAAGCTATTAATACTATAACTAACTATTTATCTTTCCTTACTATTAAGGTAGTAAATAATATAATACTAGTTATATAGTATATAGTATAATTCTAGTTTATTATAGTATTATAGCTATAGATGTCCTATTATATATATAGGTATATTAGTTTTATCTCTAATTAATTTATTTATATCTAACTCTTTTTTAATAAAGTTATTTATTTATTTTTAGGTTATTATAGAATCTATATATAGAGAAGGTAGCTTATAGTCTTAGTTTATATAATATTTTTAGATTAATTATAGTTTTATAATATATATTATTTATTATTATTATTAGAGTTATCTACTTTGCTAGTATTATTATTATTAATTAAGATTATTTTATAGTCTTTTATAATGTTAGTTTAAGAGTTATTAGAGAGATTAGGTTTATTAGTATTTAGATTATCTAGTTATATTTAGGTATATTTAATCTAATTATATTTAGATTTATATATCTACTATAAAATTGTTAGAGACTTTATATTCTTTTATACTATTTAGTCTACTCTCTTCTTTACTACTTAGCTTAACGCTACTTTTGCTATCTTCTAGTTTAGTTTTATTACTTATATTATTAACGTCTAATATATCTTTATATTTACTACTCTTAAGTAATTTACTAATATTTTAAAACTCTTAGGACCTATCTATAGGAGGAGATACCTAGGAGTATATCCTTTAAGTATAATATTATTATAATATTATTATAGTTAAACTTTACTTCCTTAAGTTATATAACAACTTAGTTCTACTAGTTAGTTAGACTTACTATATATTTATTAGTTATTAGTTATCTCTTATAAGGAAGTAAGTATAATTAGTCTTTTATTACTTTATACTATATATTTCTACGTTATTATTTATTTTACTATTAATTATCTCTAATATAGCCTATTTAGTAGTAAATCTTTTAGGTTCCTTTTATATTAGTACTAGTTACGATATATTAGCTAATGTTTCTACTACTATATAAGAGCTACTAGATATTATATTTCGCTATTACTCTATTATTTAATAAGTAGGTTATTAATTTTTATCTATATATACCTTTATCTAACTAGATTTACTTATTCTTATAGCTAATAATAGTAAAATAGCCTAATCTTATCTATTAATACTTATAGTTATTCTATTAACTTAGTAATATATATTATTAGGATATTAACTAGAAATACTATTTTTTAAGGTTATAAATTTAAATAGCTTCTATATAATATTATAACTACTAGTATTATAATTCTTATTAGGCAAATTTCCTTATCTTAAATAATTATTTTATTTAGGTATATAACCTCTATCTATTAAAAGCGCTACTTAAGCTATCCTTACTAAGCTTATATAGTCTCTACTTATTATTAAAGATATTTATACTTAGAATTATATTTAGTTATCTAGTATACAATTTAACTTAAAGGTAAGAGTAGGAAGTATTAAGTCTATAGTAATATAAGAGAGTAAAGGGTTTTACCTAGGACTATAAAGGAATAAGGAATTAAAAATGCTTATATTAAGTATATTAGTAATAAGAATAGAAGGTAGTTTTAGGGAGTTTAGCTCTATATATTTTATTAACTTTAAACTCTTAATATAGTAGTAATAAATATATACGAGTTATTATTTTAGGTTATATATTTACTTTATAGCGAATTAGAGTTCTATATTAAAAGTTTAGAATAAATCTTATATTTACTATAAAGAATATTTAATTTTAGTATTCTATACTATTTATATATATATTATATATAAACTTACCTTTCTTTTATATACGTTGTTTTTAGCGTCTTAGTTATTTTAATACGTCTTTATTAAGTATTTAAATATTATCTATCTTTTAGATAGATTAGCTATAATAGACTATCTATAAATCTAATAGAGGTATACTAGATTTAGTAAACCTTTCTTTACTAGTAAACTCTTTATTACTAGTTAGATGCAAATTATTTTCTATTAATATAATATTTTTTACTTCTTCTATTATAAGTACTAATCTAGATACTTATTAGACTAAGTCCTATTATATATACTATAAATTACTAGCTATTAGATATTTATAATTTTAGTTATCTAATCCTAGCTAGCAACCTACCTTATTATATTAAGTCTAGTTTAAATAGGTAGACTTAGAATCTTATTAATTAGCGTTATTAAAATTTATTAACGTATTATTTATATTTCTAAGATACATTAACTTAGGTTTATTATTATCTAATTCTCTATAGCCTCTACTAATAAATAATGCTATTTTTAATAAGTTATTATTATTACTTATTTTAATAAACTATATAACTTATCTAGATTAGATATTACTTATAGTATATAGACATATAATTAGTTTAGCTATAAAAAGATCTTACTAGTAGTCTAAGCTAAGAATAAAATTATTAATAGCTTTATAGTACTAAAGATACTTGCTATATAGTACTAATCTCTTATATATACTATATAGGTATTATACACTATAATAATAATAAAGATGCTAGTCCTTTTAACTAAAACTAACTACTTCTAGTTAAGACAAAAGTCCTAGATTAGTAACTAAAAGTATACTAGCTTTATTAGCCTTAGTAATTATAGTATTAGTTGCTACTTAATTTAATCTGCTAGCTATAATAGTATAGAAGTTATTATATATCTCTTTTAGTAAAGTAAAAGTATTAGTATTAAGAATGTTAATATATATAGCAAAAAATAGCCCTAATTAAAAAGAATAAGGAATACGTTATCTAGTTTTCTTAGCCTCTTTACTAGGCTTTATAGTTTTAAGAAACTTACTACTATTATAAATAAGTATAATGTTTAGTATAATAGATACCTTTTAGAGTATAGTATCTCTTAACTATATACTAAGTTTGTTTTACTCATTAAGGCTAGTTAGTTCCTAGTTATTTAATATACTATATAGTGCCTTAATAAATTTATAGTAACTAAAATCCTTCTAATTAGGCATTCTATTAACTTCCTTAAGTATAGTAGGAAAATATTAACTAGGATAAACTTTAAATAGAAGGCCTAGATAATCTCTCTATATTTAAAGATCTAAGAAGAGCTAATTAATAAAGCTAAGCTACTTATATTAACCTTTAGATCCTAGAATATTAATTAAATATGCCTTATTAGCTATATTAAAATTAATGTACTAAGAAGACTAGTATATATAATTAATTAAGGAAGTATTAAGTCTATAGTACTTATAAGTATATTATTTCTTAAGGTAAAAGGTCTTACTATAAAGGATAGTCTCTATATAGTACTAGTATATAGTAGTATTACCCTATATTCTATATACTAACTATATTTATTTAAATCTAGGTAGCTTTTATCTAGGCTTACTAAGTATTATTTACTTAACTTCTATAATAAATGCCTATACTGCTAATTCTACTATAATTTTAAGGGCTTTATTAAGGTTTCTATTTATAAGTACTACGCAAAAGATATTATATTAGATAATAAAGGCTATAAAGGTAGGTTTAATAAGGTAAAGGATATTAGGAGAATTAGGTCTAAAAGGCATTTTATAGAATAATATAATAGTTTATTATAACTTATATATAAATAAGTTAATAATTTAAATTATATAGAAATAGTTATATATCTTATATTATAGGAATCTATCTACGTTTTTACGTCTAGATATATATTTATTCTTATTATATATATACTAAACTCCTATCTACTACTAAGGCTATATTAACTTAGTCTTAGGCTCTATAAGAATAAATAGTAATTCGTACCTATTAGGTACGCTTTTTTATGCCTAATATAGTTAATAATAAGTTTTCTAATTTCGTACTAGAGTTCTAAATAAGGACTATTTACTAATAGTTAATCTTTATTTATAGCATGTTATTTATATAATTAAAATCTAATATAGATATTTTATTAGCTAATTAATTAATTATACGCTAAATTTAGTTTTTAGTTAGTTAAGGTCTAAGTATACTAACTAGTCCTTTAATCTATTCTAGAATCTTAGTAAGCATATTTGTATAATTATTTTACTAGCTACTTAGCTTCTATTCTTCTATATATAACTCTAAGTTAGTAAGAAGGTATATTAAAGGTATTATAAGTACGTTAAAGAGAATAATATCTTCTAACTATATACTTTTAGTATAATTAGTTATATCTAACTTATCCTTATTAAGATACTTATTAATAATTTATTAAGTATATTATATAAGCTATAGCGTATAATAAGAAAGTATTTTATATATAGGTACTTTAATATTAGCTACGTCTAGTTTAAAGAATTAGGTACTATTTAAGTTAATAACTTATTCTGCCTATACTACTAAATAGGTTTACTTATTCTACTTAAGAACTTAGACTTATAGTTAGACTTCCTTATTATCTTTAAATACTTATATAATTTTATTAGAATTAGCTCTAATAAAGTAATATACTTTTTGTTATATAATTTTATTACTACGTTTCTAACCTAATGCTACTAGTTATATACTTTAAAGCTAAAGGTTTTAGAATATATCTAGTTTATTAATAAGGGTTTAGCTAAATATAATAATTATATACCTAAACTTTTACTATAAAGTTAGTATATAGTTAGGTAGTATATATTGCCTTAGAGTAACTATATTTACTTTTAGGGTAAACCTAATATTCTTAGTCTTTAAGAATATCTAAATATAAGACTTAATAATATATATAATAGCTAAGAAGAATTATTACCTTTTCTTTATAATTAATACCTTATCTAGACTAATAATAGTCTAGATCTCCTTATATATATTAATAGCTTAAGTAATAAATTATTAATAAAATAGCTTATACTATGCTAGTTTTGTACTAGGTAGCTATATAGTAGAATCTAAAAAGTCTATTAAAAATAGAGTAAATTATCTATTAGATTATATTTTAGTAGCTAATATTAATACTATAGACTTATTAGACTCTTTAATTACTATAACTATAAATCTATACTAAATTAGTTAAGAGATAATAGAAATATTAAGTCCTTTTAGTCTTATAGCCTCTTTATCTATTAGACATCTAACCTTTTATAGAAAGAAATCTAGAGAGTAGTTCCTCTAAAGGTTAATAGCTTCTACTTTAGGTCGTTTTAGTAATTTTATCTTATTTTAATATAATATATAGTACTTATAAAATACTTAGCGCGTATATACTTAATAATAAAGTTCTCTAATAAACTAGATAGTCTAAGTATACCTAAAAGAATTATATAGAAAAGTAGCTTAGATAAAAGTAATTTTAATTTTAGTTTCTTTCTTATACTAACAAGTAGTATATAATAAATAAAGAGCTTAGGACTAAATAACTAGTTATTAAAAGGTTAAGGCTAAGTATAATAAGTTAAGGACTATAAGTACTTAAGTAATTTTAGGTTATAGTACTAGAATTATATTGCTCTAGATAAAATATAATTATTTTAATTAAATTATTTTATATTATTTTATAATAGTATATTTATTAAGTCTTAGTTAGAAATATATCTTAGATTTTTTAAGGTTAGGTTAAGCTATAGTAATATATTTACGCTATATGCTACTATTTCTTATAACTAGACTACTAAAAATTAACTTAAATATTTAAATACAAATAACTATAGTAGCTAAGTATTACTATTATACTATATTAGTAGCTTATTTATAATATAAGTTAATTATTAGTAGTAGTAAATATTAAGTAGTAAGGAAAATTAGCTATAGCTATCTTTTTATAGATTTCTAGATAAAGTAGTTAACTTTAGACGTAGAAAGTATCTAATATAGAGAATATTCTAAGACGTTAGGATTAGTATTAGTAAGTTATATCTAGTATAGATATAAGTATATGTATTATAAATTTAGTTACTATAGATTACCTTAGGATATAATATAGTATTCTTATTATTTTCTTAAAGGTCCTTATTTTATATAGACTACTTATACTAATTATAAAGAATATTAACTTAAAATTAGTACTTAATATAAACTCTAAACGTACTACTCTTACTAGCTTAATAGCTAGTATATACTTAGATAGTAGCCCTCTATAATTAGCAAATAGTTATTTATATAGGTTGCTTAAGTATATAGTATTTTTTAATCTAGTTGCATTATTATCTAGCAAGTCTAAAGTTATTTACATAGTACAAACTAAGTTGCTCTAAATAATTATATTAGAATAGTATAAGATCCTTATAAATAGTACTAAAGATTTCTTTATAAATTATATATACTTTCCTATTTACTAGGCTAGCCTTATATATTAGACTATTAGGCTTATAGTAAAACTTATAATTACTTACTTTATTAATAAGAAACTATAGAAACTACTTAGGTTAGATCTTATTACTAGTATTAAGATTACTATAATACTAAATCTAATTTTTGCTATATTCTTATTTTAATACTAGTATAATATTCTTAGTAAGGAGTTCGTTACTATAAGTATCTTAGCAAAATAGTATATTTTTATATATAAGATTAATATATAAATAGTATAGTCTAATAAACAAAAGGTTAAAATAGTAATTTATATACTCCTAGTAGTTACTAAATCCTTAGATAAGGTTATTAGCTTTCTATAACAGTTTGCTATTATGTAATATAAGTATAAGAATAAGATTCTTAAATATATCTAAACTTATTATCTAATCTAA
The DNA here is from genome assembly GCA_010405405.1 of Microthyrium microscopicum. Classification (NCBI taxonomy): domain Eukaryota; kingdom Fungi; phylum Ascomycota; class Dothideomycetes; order Microthyriales; family Microthyriaceae; genus Microthyrium; species Microthyrium microscopicum. The sequence continues at coordinate 2,902,433 of MU004232.1, read as the reverse complement.
TAGATAAGTTATAATATTAGCTTATTTATTTTTAGGATTTTTAGTAGTAGCATTCTTTTAGCTTAAGTTTACGCTTTAGAACCTTTTACTATAATTTAGTATACGATCCTATAGAGATTTAAAGTATTTACCTTAGATTATAAAGAATATATTAGCTAGGCTTAGCTTTAGGTTATCTTAGTTTCTTATTTCCTATTACGCTATAGCTATTATATACGTATAATGTTTATTAAAGAGTATATACTATAGAACGTTAATTAGACAAATATCCCTAATAGCTAGAAATAGGATATGTTAGTACTACTATTTAAGTTATTTTATATAAAGATACTACTCTCTACTACGAGATATTAAATTAGGAAAATAAACGTAAATACTAAATCTTAATAATAACCTACCTTCCTAAATAGGAACTCTAAGATAGATATTCTTATACTTATATAGGTTTAGAATAAGCTAGATAATATTATATTCTTAATTAAAAACGTAAATAGGATATTTATATTTAATATAATTAGTTTTAAAGTACCTAAGGAACGTTAAAATATTAATCCTACCTTTATATATAGCTAGTAAAGATAGATAAAGTATAATACTATCTTAATTATAGACTCTATATATATAAATCTTATTTAGGTTTAGAACTTATAATTATTTAAGACTAAGGCGTAGTATCTATTCCTTATTATAAAATATTAAATATTATAGTTTATATTAGTTCTTAGTTAATAGTATATAGGACTTATGTACTTAGATAGCCTATATTATGTTCTTTTCTACTATTATGCTATTTAGGAATTATAAGAGCATAAGACTATTCTACTCTTTAAATATTAACTTTAAAGAATAAGTATAGTTTAGCTTAATTATATCTACTACTAGAAAAGGTAAATCTAGTAGAGTAGATAAAGAGGATAAACGACTACTAACTAATAGATAGCTAGTATTAGGATAGTTAAATAAATAATTATAATATTAGAATATAAAGTCATCTATTTCTTATAATATAAACTAGTAATCTTTAAGTAAAGGATAAGGTATTGTCTAATAATATAAGATATCTCTCTACTAAGTATTATCTTAAGTAGCTATATAAATATTAAGATTAAGAGTATCTACTATAATATTATTAATATAAGTTATTTCTATTAGTAGTATAGACTATAACTTATTACTATAGAATTCCTTATTATTACTATATTAGAGTAAAGAGATATCTAGGCTATCTATATATTTAGTAGAGTATAAGAATTTATTATTACTACTACTTAAGTATAATTTATCTATATTTTTAACGTAATTTGCTACGTTATTATATAGTATATTACTCTTAAATTATATATTATCTATATCTCTTTCCTTATAGTAATTATTACTATTATGTTTGTATCTTATATTATAAGTAGGTAGAAAATAAATAGTAATAGTAATAAAAGGAAGGTTATTTAGCTTAAGTATAGAGTTAGTTACTATAGCGTAATTCTATTAGTTTTAAACTACGTCTAGAAAGTTGCTTAATACTATCTAGACTTAAAGTAGTAGAATAGGTAGAGGAGTTAAGGAATTAAATACAATCTCTTATAATCTAGTTAGAGTTAGTTATAATATAACTACTAGAGGTATACTTTAATTATACCTAAATAGCCTTAATTATATTCTATATCGTTGCCTACTCTTAAGGCTTAGGATAATAATATCTAGATTTTAAGCTTATATAGTAATAGCTACTACCCTTTAATAAGATTACTAATTTCTTAATAATTTATAAAGAGGGTCTACTATAATTATAACGTTTTATTCTATTAAACGTAATAGAATTTAGATAAGCCTTAGTACTATCTAGTATTATATTTAGGCAAAGATATTTAGTATATATATAATAGTATAGATAAGGTTAGAATAGTATATAAAATTAATATCTTAGAAGATATTAGTTTACGTAATAAGTACTAATTATAGAATAGGTATAGGTAGTTTAGAGTTTAAGTAGTATTAATATAAAGTTAGTATAGAGTTAGTATAAAATTAGTACAAAGTTAGTATAGGGTTAGTATAAAGTAATATAAAGGAGTCTCTATAAAGTATAGCCTTAAAATTCTATACTATATAGCAGCTCTAGAGTTAACTTTACTAAACCTTTACTATTATTAAAAGAGTTTAATTATATTAGTTAAAAAGGAACCTAAAAACTATAGCTTAGGAATTTATTACTATATAGTAGTTATATAGTTAACTTTATATTTTATAGTACTTAAAATATATATATACTCTATAGTTTAAAAAGTACCTAAAAACTATAGCCTAAGAATTTATTACTATATAGTAGTTATATAGTTAACTTTACTAATACTTAGTATATATCTTAATAATAACGCTAGGTATAATAAAGTAAGAATAGGTCCTTTACTAGTAGTATATAGTAGAATAATAACTCTAATAGGGAAGTAAGTATATTAGTTAAAATATTAGGAGGGACTTACAAGATATAGATAAGTCCCTTATTATTTTAAATAGCTTTATTTACCTTAATTTTACGTTCTATCTTATTACTTATTCTATCTTACTACTTATATTAAGGTTAATAGTAACTTCCTTATCCTATACTAGCTTATATATAGTAATTATTACTAAGCAGAATATACTAACTATTCTTATAGGTAGCAAGCTAAATTATATTACCTATAACTATACCTAAGGTAGAGAAAGTAAATATAGTAGTAGAGAACGTAGTAGCTATAGAGAAGGAAGATATAGTAGCTATAGCAACACTAGGCTAAGATTAAGTTCTATAGAAAACTTTTTTGTTTCTAAATTATAGTTACTTATAGGAGCCTATAATTAAATTATATTTTATATTAGAATAGAGTATTAAAAGTAAACAAGTAGCCTTCTCTACTACTAGCTAGTCCTTCCTAACCTATGCTAAGTAACTAGGGTTAATAATAACTTCCTTATTCTATACTAGCTTATATATAGTAATTATTACTAAACTAGGCTAAGATTAAGTTCTATAAAAAATCTACTTTATCTCTAAATTATAGTTACCTATAAGGAGCCTATAGTTAAAATATACTTTATACCTTATAATACTAGAATAGGGTATTAGGAGTATTTTTATTTAAGTAGATAAGTAGGCTATATTAGTAATAGCAAATTAGTCTTAATAGAACTTCTAGAAGTAGAGCATTAAAAGATAGCTCCTTCTTTAATAATAGTAAAGTTAATACTATAGCTATTATACCTTCTAAGACAACTTTATTAATATTATATATACCTTCTAAGATAACTTTATTAATATTATACTTATATAACTTTAGGTAACTATCTCTTCTAAGATACTACTATTATTCTAATACTTAGCTTATTCTAGTCTAATTATATAGTATTAAGTATACTTATTACCCTTTATAAAAAGTCTAAGTTATTAGATATACTATAAATACTTAAAGGAATAGCTTATAAGTAAATACTATAGTTAATAAGAGGTAATTAAAATAATTAGAAGTTAGGAAACTACTATTTACCCTCTTCTATACTACTAGCTAGTCCTTTTTAACTTATACTAAGAAACTAGGGTTAATAGTAACTTCCTTATTCTATACTAGCTTATATATAGTAATTACTACTAAAGTAGATTAAGCTATAGCTATTAGTCTTTTTAATATATCTCTAATAAGAGGCTATATCTATAATAATAGAATATATCTATAATAATAGGATATATTACTAACGATAGGAACTAGTAATAGTAAGAGATTATATTATTAATAAGAGGATAATCTTTAATTAGGAATATATATATATTAATAAGAAGAGTATATTAAGTTAAGAAAAGAATAGGCTATCCTCTATAGTAGATAAGCTCTCTACTAATATTATACTCTATAAAAAGGATAGTTAGAAATATTTTATAGAGTTTCTAAATAAAAGCTACTATACTAGGCCTTTAAGTTAAAGTCGCCTTTAAAGCTACTATAAAAGATAATTAAACTAGTTAATTATTACATTACTTTACTATATTAGTTAAAAAGAATATTAGGTAGGTTATTAAAGTAGAAGGTAGCCTAAGTATTTATAAGGGTAAAGGCACTATAATCTAAAGAGTTTTATTAATAACTACTCTTTACTTTCTTAAATATCTATTTACTCTTATCTTAAGCGTTACCTAACTTATATTAAAGTATTTCTTTAGCTAAAGTAAGAATAAGTCCTTTACTAATAAATAAGGAGTTATACTAACGTACTTAACGTTATTAAAAAAGGATAGTTAGTAGCGTCTAGTAACTATCTTAATAAATTAGAATAAAGAGTTTATAAATACTAAAAAGATTCTTTCTACTAATTTTTTAGCGCTTTATCTAGCAAGCAATCTTTTTAATACTATCTTATTATTATATCTTAAGGAACTAATAGGTATTAAGTATATAATATTATAAGATATCGTCTTTAATTAGGGTTCCTACTATTTTTATCTATTTAGTAAGTTTAGACTTAGCCTTTTCGTAAAGCTTAGTAAAGAAGCTATTAATAATTTCGTCATTAAGCTAATTAAGTAGTTTAAAAGTTTAAAGGTCTTTAATAGTAATTAGAGTTCTACTAATATTTAACTATAGCGTCTACTATTAGAACTACTCTTTATAAAGTAGGTAGTACTAAAGCTACTTCTAAGCGCGCTACTCCTACTAATAACTATAAGATTAGTAGTTAGTTTATACTTAAATTTATAACTAGATTAAGTAAATAAAGTATCTACATTAATTAGTTATACTTATTAACTACTAAAAGTAAACTACTTATTAAAGTACTTCTACTACTAAGCGCTAAGATTAAACTATAGAGTTTACTAAGTTCTATAAGTTTAAAAATTATTAAATTATAGTTTAGACTAGTAATTTACCTAGTATAATAACGTTAATCTAGTAAGCTCTATCTAGTAAACATTAGACTAGTCGTTTAATACCTTAAAATAGTATTAAACTAGATTACTATATATAACTAGGCCTATAAAAGAGGTTAGTAATTATATAAAGAATTATACTTTTATTAAAACTTTTTTACGCAGAGTTAAAAATATATATCTTAAGCTTTATCTAGAATATTTTATAATTTGTACGAACTACTAGAATAATATATATATTTCTAAGAAATTTAACTTATTCCTATATATTACCCTCTATTTTATTCTTAATACTAAACATTAGATTAGTATAGAGTTAATATAAGGTTAGCCTAGGTTAGTATATAGTTTAAATACTAGCCTAAGGTTTAAATATTAGCCTAAGGTTTAAATATTAGCCTACCTATATATAGAGTTAGCTTAGAGTTAGCCTAGGGTTAGCCTAAGGTTAGCCTAAGTTTAAATACTAGCCTAGGATTTAAATATTAGCTTGCCTATATATAGAGTTAGCCTAGAGTTAGCCTAGAGTTAGCCTAGGGTTAGCTAAGAGTTTAGAGTACTAAAAGTTTAGTCTAGTTAACTTTTTAAGTATAGTTTATTAAATAATACTATTAATATTATATACGTTATTATTATTTATACTTATACTAGTATTATTTCTATATATATTCTTAATCTATTTATATCTTAATTATAATTATTACTATAGCGAGTTATTATATTCTTATTATTATAAGTTAGTATTAGTAGAAGAGAGTTATATTAGTAGTAGATATAATAAAGAAGTTAAATATTAAATTTATTAATTTTAATTTAAATCCATCTATTTACTTTAGTATTTAAAGTATAAATATTATTCTATAATTTAACTTAAATTATAATAACTATTAGTTATTAGAGTTATAACTCTAATCTTTATTAAAACTTAAACCCTCTAAGTCTATATTATTCTCTAAGTCTAAGTTATCCTTATCTAACGTATCTAAGTACCTAAGACCTTTATTACTATTATTATTATTACTATTAACATTATTACTATTATTATTATTATTATTATTATTAGTTATAAAATATTAGGAAGGTTAACTATATATATATAGAATTATAAATATTTAGATAAAGTTATATAGCTAGTCTATATTATTAAGATTAAAATCTTCCTATAATTTAATATTCTATACTATTATATTAGCTAGTATTAGCTCTAGTAAGATTATTAATTACGAGGAGTTATAAAATCTAAGTAATTCTTTAAGGTATATATCTAGTTTAGCTTACATTTACTTTTCTATTAGCCCTTCTATTTACTCTTCTATTTACTCTTTTATTATTTCGTATAAGTAGTAAGCTTTACGTAAAGGACTTATAAGGCTTATAATAATAAATATTATAAATATAGATTAAGTATTAGTAGATATAGAAAGAGAAAGATAGAGATTTAGTATATAAGGTATTTATATTTTAATTTATTATATAGGATTAAATAAGGGCAAAGTAATACTTAATTAGTTACTATATCTAACCTAAAGACTAGAAGTTACTTACTTACGTTAAAGTATTTTCTACTATTACTATATTGTTATAAATAGTAATTAAAATATTAAGGTTATAATTATAACGTATAGTAAGTTCTTAAGGTTATTAATATTAATATAAAACTACTATTAAGTAACTAGTCTATTTTAAGTAAGTAGTAGCCTAGTTCTCTAACCTTTCTTACCTATAGTTATTATATAAAAATTAAATACTAGATTCTAGTTTAGAAAGTTCTAGTGTCTCTAAGCTAGATTCCTTTAGCCTTAAGTATTCTAGTATATATAGTTATTCTACTTCTAGTTTTTAAATTTTATCTATATTAATGACTTATATAACATATACCTTAATATTTCTTTTTATTATAAGTATAATACTATATTATACTTCCTTTACTACTAAAGCTTAAGAGATAAATAAAAACTATAGCTTAGAACTAGTATACTATAATTCTTTCTTATTATTATAAAGAGATATATAAAAGTTATAACCTTAAATTAGTATACTACGTTTCTTTTACTATTACTATAAAGGGGTATATAAAAAGTATAATCCTAAAGTAGTATATTATACTAAGTTATAGGTTTTATATACCTCTAAAGTTTAATTTAAATAAATATAATAATATTTTACGCTTCTTTTATTATTACCTTAAAGAGGTATAATAGAATTATAGTATAAGATTAATATATATCTTATACTAAGTTATAATTCTATATTATCTATATAGGTTAATAAGTAGTTAATTCTTATTACTTAAGTTCTAAACTATAATCTAAATTATAACTTTAGTACTAAATTATTATTATTATTTAAGTTTTAAGATATATTTTATCTATAATTAGGCTTATACTATCTATATAGATAGTACTAATTATTAAAACTTAAAAGTTAATACCTTAAGAATCTATTTAATAGACTTCTCTATTAGAACAAAGTACTTTAAACTCTTAGTTCTAAAGGCCCTAAGAGTTAGACGCTATTATGCTTTTAGCTAGTTATTTAGTAACTACTTTTATTATTTATAGTAGTTTTAAAATAATCTTAGAGTCTAGTATATACTTAGCTTTATTATTAAAAAAGGCTATAGAGTTATTATATTTTTATTAGATAACCTTAATACTAGTATAGTATTAGTACTAACTAAAATATAATTTTAGTTTAGACTTATATATAAATAAGAAACTATAGCTAGCTACTTAATTATTTCTAGCTAATAGTCTATATATTATATTTAGTAATAGCTTATTAAATATTAGGTTTCTATAAACTACTTATATAAAGATAAATATAAAAGTATTTTCTAGTACTATATAAATAGTATCTATTATAGCTAACTTTATAATTAATACTATTATAGTCTATAGTAAGATTAGGCTAATTATTAAAGATATTAGTAATAACTTTAATTATATAGCTATTATAACTAAATAGAGCTACGTTTATATTAAGTTTTACTATAAAGGCGTAACTAAATAGCTATATTATAAGTATTAATAGCTAGATATAAATAGAAGATACTATTATTAAATCTTACTATTAGTATATATACTATAGTACTTTATGTACTTACTCTCTAATTAATAATATTAAAAGCCTTAACTATAAAGTCTTACTAAGTACTTAATATAGTAATATAGCTAAAATAAGATTTATAGATTAGTATATATAGTAAGACTTTCTATATAAAATTAACTTACTTATTTACTTATTTTATATATTACTATAATATAAACTATTATAGAGAGTAGAGAGTAGAAGAGAAAAAGATAGAGGTAGTAAAGTAAAGAAAAAAAAGAGAAGTATAGAATAAGAAAAGTAAAGAAAGAAGCTATAAATATAAGTAATATATATATTAGGCTTAGCTAGCACGTAAATAATACTATAATTACCTTTATAAGTAGTATAATAAACTAGTACTACTTTAAGAATAATAGTTAACTTTATATATAAGTATAGAAGCTAGAAACTAGGAAGAAATATTAAATATTAGTATTAGAAGTTAAAATAGATATAAATAGATACGTAGATACTAATAGGTATCTTTATACCTAAGGTAATAGTAAAACCTTATAGAAATTAATATAAGAAATATAGTTTACTTAAGCTAATCTATCTATAAATATGCCTTTAAGCTCTCTATCTAAGTCTTATAATAAGATTAATATATTATTAGAAAACATCTACTAAATATATTATTTCCTATTTATTCCTAAATATAGAAGATAGTCTCTAAATAAGGTTAATTAATCTAGAAATAATAAAGAATAATATTAGAATAGAGTATAGTTCTTATACTTTTAAAAATAAAATACTTTAACTAATATTAAGCTTTATTATTAAGACGTACTACTAAATTTAATTTAATAACTAGCTATAATACTAAAAAAGGAAGTACTTAAGTATATATTAGTATTAAGAGTTAAGGTAGATAGGAGTTAAAGTAGATAAGAGTTAACGTATATAGAAGTTAAAAAGCTAGGAACTAAAGCTAAGAGCTAGGAACTAAATTAGAAAGTAGATATTAAATATATATACTAGTAGTTAAAGCTAATAAGAGCTAAGTACTAAGAATAGTATATATTAGATTTTAGTATTAGGAGTAGATACTAAATATTAGTATTAGGAATTAAAATAGATAGCTAAGAATTTTTTTAGGGAATTTTCTTAGGTTTATTTTAACTTTAGTATATTTTTACTAAGTAAATTTTAGGTAGGAGGGTTTAAGTAAAACTAGAATTAAGGTAGATAGTAGCTAAATATTAGTAGTAGTAGTATATAGTAGTATATATTTAAAAACTATAAACTCTAACCTTAAATTTATTTTAACTTTAGTACTATAATTTAGTCTAAAATTTTATTATACTAGTATAATAGTAGTATATAACTCTACTATTATATAAAGTTAAGGTTATAAGTTTAAATCCTATGCGTAGTAAAGTTACTTATTTAATCCTTATAAAGAACGTTTTTTTTTACTATAGTAAAAAGATATAGAAAATAAGTAGCTTAATAAGCTAAGTATAGATACGTTATCTATTTATTTTTTAGCCTTATATTAGTAGAGATAGAAGTAATTTTATATATTTTAGTAACTTTAGTAGTAGTAAGGTTACTAAGTTAATCCCTATAGAGGACATTTTTTTACTATAGTAAAAAGACATAGAAAATAAGTAGCTTAATAAGCTAAGTATAGATATATTATCTATTTATTTTTTAGCCTTATATTAGTAAAGATAGAAGTAATTTTATATACTTTCGTAGTACTTTTAAGTAAAGATAACCTTAATAATTATAAGTAGATATTAGGATATATTAAAATTAAATAGCTAAATTCCTTTATAATTAGCATATATAACTTTATTAACGTTAAAGAGATAATATAAGTCTTAGAATAAAAATATACTATAGAAGTTATTAACATCTAATAAGATATAGCGCTAAAGTTATATAGTAAGTAAATAATAAGGGTATATTAAATTTTATAGCTAATACGATTTACTAAATAGTTATTATATAAGGATAATATAAAGTAATTTTATACTAGATAATAAGAACTACTTTAATATACTTACTAATCTTATATAGACTAGTAAATTCGTCCTTATTATTATACTTCTATATCTTAATACGCTTTAATATTTTATAAGTCTAAGTCTTTATATCTAAGTAGTATTAATACTAAAAGCATAGTAGACCTAAAAGAGGTTTATGTAGTAGAAGGATATAAAATATATATAGAGTAGTATTATTAGTAGGATAGAAAAGCTTATTACTTAATAACTCTCTAAGTTTTTCTAAGATATATTCTAGGCTACTTTAGTTAGTTAGTATAATAAGATTAGTATTAATATTAAGCTCTATTAAGCGCGTCTACTTTAATATATCTTATAGTCCTTTTAGAAACTTACTTATCTCTCTAAGGGCTAATTTATTAAAATACTAGTTATATATATATTTATTATAGTTTTACTATATTTTACAAGTAGTATATTACTATTATAAGTCTTTAACTAGTATAATTAATAGTAGAATAGGTAGTTTCTTTTTATATAGAGTTTATTATTAAGGAATATAGAAGAATAGTATTTCTATAATCACTAAGTAGAAAAAAGTAATAGTATTAAAGAGTAGAGTTAGTAATATTTTAGTTTAGAGTTAGGTAAGAATTTAGCTAGGGTTAAGGGAACTAGTAAACCCTATAATAATATACTTCTTTTTCTATTTTCTATATCTTAATTATTATCTATACTATCTTCTTTAGTATATATAAATTATTTAATATTTACTATAATAAATTAGAGTAGTACCTATTATTACTACATTCTAGTCTTATAATAAGGTACTAAAAGGCTATCTAAAGTCTATAACCTAGTTATTTAGTAGTCTTATATTATAATAGTTAGTAACTATAGTACGTAAAGTAAATATATTTATTTAAGACTATTAACTTTTAGCTTAATTATAGTATAGCATAATATAGCGTAGTATATTAGCAATCTAGATATTACTATAGGCTTCTTAAAAACTATAGCCTAGGAGAAATATTAAAAAAGCTAGGTTATAGTTTTTAAAGAGCCCTTTAGAGTAAGTTACTAAAACTACTAGAATTAAATAAAGAGTTAACTTTAGACAAAGCAAGTATAAGTAAATAATATATAAAGCTATAGAGTAAAGTAGTATTATACTATTAAGTATTAGTTTAGTAGGTATTATTACTAATAGTTAAAAGAGAAGTTATATTCTATTAGTAAGTTACCTTACTAAGTCTCTCTAATATAGCATTTTAATAATAGAATTTTTACTAAGTCCTAACTTTATACTATTAGATCTATCTACCTAATAAGAGTACTACATTATATAAAATTATATATATTTAATAAAGAACGTTAACCTAAGTAATATAAGCTTTAGAGCATATTTATTAAGTAGGTATTAGAGGAGTTATAGAGGTATAGAGGTATCTCTCTACTAAAAATATAAACTTTTAGTAGTTTAATATTTTACGTACAAACTAACCTAACTCTAGCTTACAAACATCTACTATTTATTCTATTTAAACTTTTTAGCTATTATTCTTTATAACCTTAGCTTTAGTAGGTTTAGCTTTAGTTATCTTAGTCTACTTTTTAGTTAGTTTAACGTTAATAATTAATTTAGTAGTATTAGACTTAACCTTCTTATCTAAAGCTTTAGTTTTTTTACTAATTATATTTACTTTCTTTATAGTAGTTACTAGCTAACCTTATATACTTTTAGCTATACTTATAGAAGAGTAGTTATTACTAGGTATTTTACTAGGTATAATAAAGAACTACTTACTTATCTAAATAAAATATAACTAAGGAAATAATAACTAAAAAAAGGTAGGAATAAAAAGGAATAGTAACTAAAAGCTTACTAAAAACTATAACCTAGAAAGTAAAAAGAAAAAGCTAGTAAAATACTAATAGGCTACTAAAAACTATAACCTAAGAAGTAGAAGGAAAAAGCTAGTAAAATACTAATAAGTTATTAAAAACTATAACTTAGGAAGTAGAAAAAAGAAGCTAGTAAAATATTAATAATCTATTAGAAATTATACTCTAGGAAGTATAAAGAAGAAGCTACTAGAATAGTTAAGAGGCTACTAAAATATATAATCTAGAAAATAAGTAAGAATTATTATATATTTTATTAGTAACTTAAGAATAAGTAGTAAGGTAAGTAGAAGAGCTATAAGAGGCTAATAGAAACTATAACCTAGAAAATTAATATAAGCTAAAATATAGAAATAAATAATAGAGTAGTTTAAAGAAGATTTAAAGGAAATTAAGACTAAATAGTTAAAGGTTTTTAGCTTAACCCTAGCCCTATTAATATTTTTAAGGTTTTATAATCCTTAATTTCTTAATATAATACTTAGTATATACTACTTTAAATAGGTATAATAAGAATTATATAGATTAAATATTTTATAATACTAAGCTTTATAGTAGACTACTATTTTAGAAAGTAATAAGTAAATTAAATATATATAGCTACTTTTTATTATAGTAATAATAGGTAATAAAGGAGGCTTTACTAGCCTAAATAAGTAAATATTTTTAATAATATACTTTATATTAAAAGTACTATTTAAAAGCTATAACCTAGAAATATTAGAAAGTAAGTTTTAGCTTTAAATTATTAAGTAAAGATTATAACCTTATAAATATTTAGTTATTTTAGGGTTATAGTCTTTATATAGCCCTTTATTAGATATATATTCCTTTTTACTATTTTTTTTCTAGAGCTATTTTTTCTATATATAAATTTAGTTATTTTAAGGTTATAGTCTTTATATAGCCTTTTATTAGATATATATTCCTTTCTACTATTCTTTTCTTAGAGCTATTTTTCTTATATATAAATTTAGTTATTTTAGGATTATAATTTTTATATAGCTCTTTATTTAGATATATATTTCTCTTTATTATTCTATTACTAGACTTTTTTAGCTATTATAATAGTTATATATTTTAAGGTTATAGGTTTTATATAGTTTTTTATTATATATATAATTCTACCTATTCTATATATTTTTAGCTATTATATTTATAGTAAATTTTAGAGTTATAGTTTTAATATAACTCTTTATTATATATATATTTCTCTCTACTATAGTTATATTAGAAGGTATATTTAGGTACTATAATAGTAGTATATTTTATAGTTATAGTTTTTAACTAGCTCTTTATTATATAATTTAATATTATACTTATAGTCTATAAATATAGTTAGCTTTATCTAATAGTTACTTAATAATATTTTTTAGTATAATATATACTATTATTAGGTTATAGTTTTTATATATCCTATATTAGTTATATACTATATTATTATATATAAAGTAGTATAAAATATATACTTATTATATTTATTATTATTATTATATTTTTATATTTATAACTATAACTATACCTACTTAGATATTATAGTTAGTATATATCTTATTACTACTTTATAAAATATTATCCTATATATTTATATTATCTATTCTATTCTCTATTATAAACTATTATATTATAGCTATATATTATTATATCTACTTTAGTTAGATAGGTTCTATAATCTTAACTAATAATTGCTAAGAAGTCTATATAGGTTATAGTATAATTCTACTATTTTCTATCTTACTTTAGACTATTTTATTTTACCTTTTATTTCTATTAAGTATTTATAGAAGCTATTAATACTATAACTAACTATTTATCTTTCCTTACTATTAAGGTAGTAAATAATATAATACTAGTTATATAGTATATAGTATAATTCTAGTTTATTATAGTATTATAGCTATAGATGTCCTATTATATATATAGGTATATTAGTTTTATCTCTAATTAATTTATTTATATCTAACTCTTTTTTAATAAAGTTATTTATTTATTTTTAGGTTATTATAGAATCTATATATAGAGAAGGTAGCTTATAGTCTTAGTTTATATAATATTTTTAGATTAATTATAGTTTTATAATATATATTATTTATTATTATTATTAGAGTTATCTACTTTGCTAGTATTATTATTATTAATTAAGATTATTTTATAGTCTTTTATAATGTTAGTTTAAGAGTTATTAGAGAGATTAGGTTTATTAGTATTTAGATTATCTAGTTATATTTAGGTATATTTAATCTAATTATATTTAGATTTATATATCTACTATAAAATTGTTAGAGACTTTATATTCTTTTATACTATTTAGTCTACTCTCTTCTTTACTACTTAGCTTAACGCTACTTTTGCTATCTTCTAGTTTAGTTTTATTACTTATATTATTAACGTCTAATATATCTTTATATTTACTACTCTTAAGTAATTTACTAATATTTTAAAACTCTTAGGACCTATCTATAGGAGGAGATACCTAGGAGTATATCCTTTAAGTATAATATTATTATAATATTATTATAGTTAAACTTTACTTCCTTAAGTTATATAACAACTTAGTTCTACTAGTTAGTTAGACTTACTATATATTTATTAGTTATTAGTTATCTCTTATAAGGAAGTAAGTATAATTAGTCTTTTATTACTTTATACTATATATTTCTACGTTATTATTTATTTTACTATTAATTATCTCTAATATAGCCTATTTAGTAGTAAATCTTTTAGGTTCCTTTTATATTAGTACTAGTTACGATATATTAGCTAATGTTTCTACTACTATATAAGAGCTACTAGATATTATATTTCGCTATTACTCTATTATTTAATAAGTAGGTTATTAATTTTTATCTATATATACCTTTATCTAACTAGATTTACTTATTCTTATAGCTAATAATAGTAAAATAGCCTAATCTTATCTATTAATACTTATAGTTATTCTATTAACTTAGTAATATATATTATTAGGATATTAACTAGAAATACTATTTTTTAAGGTTATAAATTTAAATAGCTTCTATATAATATTATAACTACTAGTATTATAATTCTTATTAGGCAAATTTCCTTATCTTAAATAATTATTTTATTTAGGTATATAACCTCTATCTATTAAAAGCGCTACTTAAGCTATCCTTACTAAGCTTATATAGTCTCTACTTATTATTAAAGATATTTATACTTAGAATTATATTTAGTTATCTAGTATACAATTTAACTTAAAGGTAAGAGTAGGAAGTATTAAGTCTATAGTAATATAAGAGAGTAAAGGGTTTTACCTAGGACTATAAAGGAATAAGGAATTAAAAATGCTTATATTAAGTATATTAGTAATAAGAATAGAAGGTAGTTTTAGGGAGTTTAGCTCTATATATTTTATTAACTTTAAACTCTTAATATAGTAGTAATAAATATATACGAGTTATTATTTTAGGTTATATATTTACTTTATAGCGAATTAGAGTTCTATATTAAAAGTTTAGAATAAATCTTATATTTACTATAAAGAATATTTAATTTTAGTATTCTATACTATTTATATATATATTATATATAAACTTACCTTTCTTTTATATACGTTGTTTTTAGCGTCTTAGTTATTTTAATACGTCTTTATTAAGTATTTAAATATTATCTATCTTTTAGATAGATTAGCTATAATAGACTATCTATAAATCTAATAGAGGTATACTAGATTTAGTAAACCTTTCTTTACTAGTAAACTCTTTATTACTAGTTAGATGCAAATTATTTTCTATTAATATAATATTTTTTACTTCTTCTATTATAAGTACTAATCTAGATACTTATTAGACTAAGTCCTATTATATATACTATAAATTACTAGCTATTAGATATTTATAATTTTAGTTATCTAATCCTAGCTAGCAACCTACCTTATTATATTAAGTCTAGTTTAAATAGGTAGACTTAGAATCTTATTAATTAGCGTTATTAAAATTTATTAACGTATTATTTATATTTCTAAGATACATTAACTTAGGTTTATTATTATCTAATTCTCTATAGCCTCTACTAATAAATAATGCTATTTTTAATAAGTTATTATTATTACTTATTTTAATAAACTATATAACTTATCTAGATTAGATATTACTTATAGTATATAGACATATAATTAGTTTAGCTATAAAAAGATCTTACTAGTAGTCTAAGCTAAGAATAAAATTATTAATAGCTTTATAGTACTAAAGATACTTGCTATATAGTACTAATCTCTTATATATACTATATAGGTATTATACACTATAATAATAATAAAGATGCTAGTCCTTTTAACTAAAACTAACTACTTCTAGTTAAGACAAAAGTCCTAGATTAGTAACTAAAAGTATACTAGCTTTATTAGCCTTAGTAATTATAGTATTAGTTGCTACTTAATTTAATCTGCTAGCTATAATAGTATAGAAGTTATTATATATCTCTTTTAGTAAAGTAAAAGTATTAGTATTAAGAATGTTAATATATATAGCAAAAAATAGCCCTAATTAAAAAGAATAAGGAATACGTTATCTAGTTTTCTTAGCCTCTTTACTAGGCTTTATAGTTTTAAGAAACTTACTACTATTATAAATAAGTATAATGTTTAGTATAATAGATACCTTTTAGAGTATAGTATCTCTTAACTATATACTAAGTTTGTTTTACTCATTAAGGCTAGTTAGTTCCTAGTTATTTAATATACTATATAGTGCCTTAATAAATTTATAGTAACTAAAATCCTTCTAATTAGGCATTCTATTAACTTCCTTAAGTATAGTAGGAAAATATTAACTAGGATAAACTTTAAATAGAAGGCCTAGATAATCTCTCTATATTTAAAGATCTAAGAAGAGCTAATTAATAAAGCTAAGCTACTTATATTAACCTTTAGATCCTAGAATATTAATTAAATATGCCTTATTAGCTATATTAAAATTAATGTACTAAGAAGACTAGTATATATAATTAATTAAGGAAGTATTAAGTCTATAGTACTTATAAGTATATTATTTCTTAAGGTAAAAGGTCTTACTATAAAGGATAGTCTCTATATAGTACTAGTATATAGTAGTATTACCCTATATTCTATATACTAACTATATTTATTTAAATCTAGGTAGCTTTTATCTAGGCTTACTAAGTATTATTTACTTAACTTCTATAATAAATGCCTATACTGCTAATTCTACTATAATTTTAAGGGCTTTATTAAGGTTTCTATTTATAAGTACTACGCAAAAGATATTATATTAGATAATAAAGGCTATAAAGGTAGGTTTAATAAGGTAAAGGATATTAGGAGAATTAGGTCTAAAAGGCATTTTATAGAATAATATAATAGTTTATTATAACTTATATATAAATAAGTTAATAATTTAAATTATATAGAAATAGTTATATATCTTATATTATAGGAATCTATCTACGTTTTTACGTCTAGATATATATTTATTCTTATTATATATATACTAAACTCCTATCTACTACTAAGGCTATATTAACTTAGTCTTAGGCTCTATAAGAATAAATAGTAATTCGTACCTATTAGGTACGCTTTTTTATGCCTAATATAGTTAATAATAAGTTTTCTAATTTCGTACTAGAGTTCTAAATAAGGACTATTTACTAATAGTTAATCTTTATTTATAGCATGTTATTTATATAATTAAAATCTAATATAGATATTTTATTAGCTAATTAATTAATTATACGCTAAATTTAGTTTTTAGTTAGTTAAGGTCTAAGTATACTAACTAGTCCTTTAATCTATTCTAGAATCTTAGTAAGCATATTTGTATAATTATTTTACTAGCTACTTAGCTTCTATTCTTCTATATATAACTCTAAGTTAGTAAGAAGGTATATTAAAGGTATTATAAGTACGTTAAAGAGAATAATATCTTCTAACTATATACTTTTAGTATAATTAGTTATATCTAACTTATCCTTATTAAGATACTTATTAATAATTTATTAAGTATATTATATAAGCTATAGCGTATAATAAGAAAGTATTTTATATATAGGTACTTTAATATTAGCTACGTCTAGTTTAAAGAATTAGGTACTATTTAAGTTAATAACTTATTCTGCCTATACTACTAAATAGGTTTACTTATTCTACTTAAGAACTTAGACTTATAGTTAGACTTCCTTATTATCTTTAAATACTTATATAATTTTATTAGAATTAGCTCTAATAAAGTAATATACTTTTTGTTATATAATTTTATTACTACGTTTCTAACCTAATGCTACTAGTTATATACTTTAAAGCTAAAGGTTTTAGAATATATCTAGTTTATTAATAAGGGTTTAGCTAAATATAATAATTATATACCTAAACTTTTACTATAAAGTTAGTATATAGTTAGGTAGTATATATTGCCTTAGAGTAACTATATTTACTTTTAGGGTAAACCTAATATTCTTAGTCTTTAAGAATATCTAAATATAAGACTTAATAATATATATAATAGCTAAGAAGAATTATTACCTTTTCTTTATAATTAATACCTTATCTAGACTAATAATAGTCTAGATCTCCTTATATATATTAATAGCTTAAGTAATAAATTATTAATAAAATAGCTTATACTATGCTAGTTTTGTACTAGGTAGCTATATAGTAGAATCTAAAAAGTCTATTAAAAATAGAGTAAATTATCTATTAGATTATATTTTAGTAGCTAATATTAATACTATAGACTTATTAGACTCTTTAATTACTATAACTATAAATCTATACTAAATTAGTTAAGAGATAATAGAAATATTAAGTCCTTTTAGTCTTATAGCCTCTTTATCTATTAGACATCTAACCTTTTATAGAAAGAAATCTAGAGAGTAGTTCCTCTAAAGGTTAATAGCTTCTACTTTAGGTCGTTTTAGTAATTTTATCTTATTTTAATATAATATATAGTACTTATAAAATACTTAGCGCGTATATACTTAATAATAAAGTTCTCTAATAAACTA
>MU004232.1:2772506-2867814 GCA_010405405.1 Microthyrium microscopicum | reverse complement strand
ATATTTTTTTACTATAGTAAAAAGATATAAAAAATAAGTAGCTTAATAAGCTAAGTATAGATATATTATCTATTTCTTTTTTAGCCTTATATTAGTAAAGATAAAGGTTATTTTATATATTTTTATAGTACTTTTAAGTAGAGATAATCTTAGTAGTTATAGATAGATATTAGGATATATTAAAATTAAATAGCTAAATTTCTTTATAATTAGCGTATATAACTTTATTAACGTTAAAGAGATAATATAAGTCTTAGAATAAAGATATACTATAGAAGTTATTAATATCTAGTAAAATATAATATTAAAATTATATAGTAAGTAAATAGTAAAGGCGTATTAAATTTTATAGCTAATATAATTTATTAAATAGTTATTATATAAAGATAATATAAAATAATTTCGTACTAAGTAATAGAAATTACTTTAATATACTTACTAATCTTATATAGACTAGTAAATTTATTCTTATTATTATACTTCTATATCTTAATATACTTTAATACTTTATAAGTCTAAGCCTTTATATCTAAGTAGTATTAATACTAAAAGTATAATAAACTTAAAGAAGGTTTATATAATAGAAAGATATAAAGTATATATAGAGTAGTATTATTAGTAAAATAAAAGGGCTTATTACTTAATAACTCTCTAAGTTTTTCTAGGATATATTTTAGGCTACTTTAGTTAGTTAGTATAATAAAATTAGTATTAATATTAAGCTTTATTAAGTATATTTACTTTAATATATTTTATAGTCTTTTTAGAAATTTACTTATTTCTCTAAGGGCTAATTTATTAAAGTACTAGTTATATATATATTTATTATAGTTTTATTATATTTTATAAGTAGTATATTACTATTATAAGTCTTTAACTAGTATAATTAATAGTAGAATAGATAGTTTCCTTTTATATAGAGTTTATTATTAAGGAATATAGAAGAATAGTATTTTTATAATTACTAGATAAGAAAAAGTAGTAGTATTAAAAAGTAGAGTTAGTAATATTTTAGTTTAGAGTTAGGTAAAAGTTTAGCTAGAATTAAAGGAACTAGTAAACTCTATAATAATATATTCTTTTCTCTATCTTCTATATCTTAATTATTATTTATACTATCTTCTTTAGTATATATAAATTATTTAATATTTACTATAATAGATTAGGATAGTACCTATTATTACTATATCTTAGTCTTATAATAAGGTACTAAAGAGCTATCTAAAGTCTATAACCTAGTTATTTAGTAGTCTTATATTATAATAATTAGTAACTATAGTATATAAAGTAAATATATTTATTTAAGACTATTAACTTTTAGCTTAATTATAATATAGTATAGTATAGTATAGTATATTAGTAATTTAGATATTACTATAGGCTTCTTAAAAACTATAGCTTAGAAGGAATATTAAAAAAGCTAGGTTATAGTTTTTAAAGAGCTCTTTAGAGTAAGTTGCTAAGACTACTAGAATTAAATAAAGAGTTAACTTTAAATAGAGTAAGTATAAGTAAATAATATATAGAGCTATAGAGCAGAGTAGTATTATACTATTAGGTATTAGTTTAGTAGATATTATTACTAATAGTTAAAAGAGAGGTTATATTTTATTAGTAAGTTATCTTACTAAGTCTTCCTAATATAGTATTTTAATAATAGAATTTTTATTAAGTCCTAACTTTATACTATTAAATCTATTTACTTAATAAGAGCACTATATTATATAAAATTATATATATTTAATAGAGAATATTAACCTAAGTAATATAAGCTTTAGAGTATATTTATTAAGTAGGTATTAGAGGAGTTATAGAGGTATAAAAGTATCTCTCTACTAAAAATATAAACTTTTAGTAGTCTAATATTTTACGTATAGACTAACCTAACTCTAGCTTATAAACGTCTACTATAACGTTAGGTTTCTATAAACTACTTATATAAAGATAAATATAAAAGTATTTTCTAGTATTATATAAATAGTATTTATTATAACTAACTTTATAATTAATACTATTATAATCTATAGTAAGATTAGGCTAATTATTAAGAATATTAGTAATAACTTTAATTATATAACTACTATAACTAAATAAAGCTATATTTATATTAGATTTTACTATAAAAGCGTAACTAAATAGTTATATTATAAGTATTAATAGCTAAATATAAATAAAAGATATTATTATTAAATCTTACTATTAGTATATATACTATAGTACTTTATATACTTACTTCCTAATTAATAATATTAAAGACTTTAACTATAAAGTCTTACTAAGTACTTAATATAATAATATAACTAAAATAAAGTTTATAGGTTAGTATATATAATAAGACTTTCTATATAAAATTAACTTACTTATTTACTTATTTTATATATTACTATAATATAAACTATTATAAAGAGTAAAGAGTAAAAAAGAAAAAAATAAAGATAGTAAAGTAAAAAAAAAAAAGAGAAATATAAAATAAGAAAAATAAAGAAGGAAGCTATAAATATAAGTAATATATATATTAAACTTAGCTAGTATATAGATAATACTATAATTATCTTTATAAGTAGTATAATAAACTAGTACTACTTTAAGAATAATAATTAACTTTATATATAAGTATAAAAGCTAAAAACTAGAAAAAAATATTAAATATTAGTATTAGAAATTAAAATAAATATAAATAAATATATAGATACTAATAAATATCTTTATACCTAAAGTAATAGTAGAACTTTATAAAAATTAATATTAGAAATATTATTTACTTAAGCTAATTTATTTATAAATATACCTCTAAGCTTCTTATCTAAGTCTTATAATAAGATTAATATATTATTAGGAAATATCTACTAAATATATTATCTCCTATTTATTTCTAAATATAGAAGATAGTTTCTAAATAAGGTTAATTAATCTAAAAATAATAAAGAATAATATTAGAATAAAGTATAGTTTTTATACTTTTAAAAATAAGATACCTTAACTAATATTAAGCTTTATTACTAAGATATACTACTAAATTTAATTTAATAACTAGCTATAATACTAAAAGAAGAAGTACTTAAGTATATATTAGTATTAAGAGTTAAGATAAATAGAAGTTAAGGTAAATAGGAGTTAATATATATAGAAGTTAAAGTACTAGAAGCTAGAAGCTAGAAGCTAAGAGCTAGGAGCTAAAAACTAGAAGCTAGAAGCTAAAAGCTAAATTAGAAAGTAAATATTAAATATATATACTAGTAGTTAAAGCTAATAGAAGCTAAGTATTAAGAGTATATATTAAATTTTAGTATTAAAAGTAGATACTAAATATTAGTATTAGAAGTTAAAGTAAATAGCTAAGAATTTTTTTAAAGAATTTTCTTAGATTTATTTTAACTCTAGTATATTTTTACTAAATAAATTTTAGGTAGAAGAGTTTAAGTAAAGCTAAAATTAAGATAGATAGTAGCTAAATATTAGTAGTAGTAATATATAGTAATATATATTTAAAAACTATAAACTTTAACTCTAAATTTATTTTAACTTTAATACTATAATTTAGTCTAAAATTTTACTATACTAGTATAATAGTAGTATATAACTCTACTATTATATAAAGTTAAAGTTATAAGTTTAAATCCTACATATAGTAAGGTTATCTATTTAATTCTTATAAAAAATATTTTTTTTACTATTATAGAAAGATATAGAAAATAAGTAGCTTAATAAGCTAAGTATAAATATATTATCTATTTATTTTTTAGCCTTATATTAGTAAAGATAGAAGTAATTTTATATATTTTAATAACCTTAGTAGTAGTAAAGTTACTAAATTAATCTTTATAGAGAATATTTTTTTACTATAGTAAAAAAATATAGAAAATAAGTAGCTTAATAAGCTAAGTATAAATATATTATCTATTTCTTTTTTAGCCTTATATTAATAGAAATAGAAGTTATTTTATATACTTTTATAGTATTTTTAAGTAAAGGTAATCTTAATAGTTATAAGTAAATATTAGGATATATTAAAATTAAATAGCTAAATTTCTTTATAATTAGTATATATAACTTTATTAATATTAAAAAGATAATATAAGTCCTAAAATAAAAATATACTATAAAAGTTATTAATATCTAGTAAGATATAGTACTAAAGTTATATAGTAAGTAAATAGTAAAGATATATAGAATTTTATAGCTAATATAATTTACTAGATAATTATTAAGTAAAAATAATATAAAGTAATTTTATACTAAGTAATAGAAACTACTTTAATATATTTACTAATCTTATATAGACTAATAAATTTATCTTTATTATTATACTTCTATATCTTAATACGCCTTAATACTCTATAAGTCTAAGTATTTATATCTAAGTAGTATTAATACTAAAAGTATAGTAAACCTAAAAAAGGTTTATGTAGTAAAAAAATATAGAGTATATATAAAGTAGTATTATTAGTAAGATAGAAGAGCTTATTACTTAATAACTCTCTAAATTTTTTTAGGATATATTCTAAACTACTTTAGTTAGTTAGTATAATAAAATTAGTATTAATATTAAGCTCTATTAAGTATATCTACTTTAATATATCTTATAGTTCTTTTAAAAACTTACTTATCCTTCTAAGGACTAATTTATTAAAGTACTAGTTATATATATATTTATTATAATTTTACTATATTTTATAAATAGTATATTACTATTATAAGTCTTTAATTAGTATAATTAATAGTAGAATAAGTAGTTTTCTTTTATATAAAGTTTATTATTAAGAAATATAAAAGAATAGTATTTCTATAATTATTAAGTAGAAAAATATTACGAATCTCTTCTAGATATATAGATTTACGCCCTTTAAGCTGCCTCTCTATAGACCCCTATTAGTACTAAGGCTATAGTAACGTTATATTATGTATTAGTACGTATATAGTCTACTTGTACGCCTATTTATATCCTTACTACAATCCTCTTAGCTAGATTCCTTGCCTTAGATTCTATAATTATAATAAGCCCTTACTACGCTCTTATATCTACCGTTTTCTAACATAATCTAAGACTCTTAAAACCTTAATCTAGGAGCTTATTAATGCTTCTAGCTATTAGTTTTTAAGTAGGCTTAGAAGCGTGCGCGCGTAGGCTAATTTTGCTATTTAAAGATAGATCTTGCGGCGCTACTACTACTCTATAATACTAAAATCGCTACGATAACGTACGGATTACCTTGGGGCCTATACTATAGAGCTACCCTACTATACGTTTACTATATTAAAGCTAACGTTGCAATTCTACTCCTAATTAGAAGTTGCTTATAGAAGCTATTACTATAATAGGATACAGAGGCTAAAGCTAGAGCTAAAGAGCGTAGGGCTTACCTAACGAAATTAGGAGTTAAATGCTTATAGGAGCCTTCTATAGGAGGAGAGAGAAATATTAATTAGGAATAAGGAATTAGATCCTACTACAATTTAAGAGTAGATCTAATAGTAATTTAATGCGTAAAAAACACGCTACTAAATTTACGTATTATTAAGTATACGTACTACTAAATAGCTAAAGCGCCTTCGTTTATTATTAATACTTTATAGTGCTAATACGTAGATTAAAATAAAGAAGGAGGGGTTTTTACTCTATAGTTTCCCTTCCTAAAGCTAAATTTAGAACGAGAAGGAAGAGTAGGAGTAATTTTAGTTTAGGAGCACTAAATTTAAAGGAGGGAGTATTATTACGGATCTCCTCTAGATATATAGATCTGCGCCCTTCGGGCTGCCTCTCTATAGACCTCTATTAGTACTAAGGCTGTAGTGACGTTATGTTACGTATTAGTACGCGTACGGTCTACCTACACGCCTATTTATATCCTTACTACGGTCCTCTTAGCTAGATTCCTTATCTTAGATTCTATAATTACAATAAGCTTTTACTATGCTCTTATACCTACTATTTCCTAATAAAAAAAGTAGTAGTATTAAAGAGTAGAGTTAATAATATTTTAGTTTAGAGTTAGGTAAAGGTTTAGCTAGAGTTAGGAAGACTAGTAAACTTTATAATAATATATTTCTTTTTCTATCTTCTATATCTTAATTATTATTTATACTATCTTTTTTAGTATATATAAATTATTTAATATTTACTATAATAAATTAAAATAGTACTTATTATTACTATATCCTAGTCTTATAATAAGGTACTAAAAAGCTATCTAAAGTCTATAACCTAGTTATTTAATAGTTTTATATTATAATAATTAGTAACTATAATACGTAGAGTAAATATATTTATTTAAAACTATTAACTTTTAGCTTAATTATAATATAGCATAATATAGCATAGTATATTAATAATTTAAATATTACTATAAGCTTTTTAAAAACTATAGCTTAAGAAAAATATTAAAAAAGCTAGGTTATAGTTTTTAAAAAGCTTTTTAGAGTAAGTTACTAAAACTACTAGAATTAAATAAAGAGTTAACTTTAGATAAAGTAAGTATAAGTAAATAATATATAGAGCTATAAAGTAAAGTAGTATTATACTATTAGGTATTAGTTTAGTAAATATTATTACTAATAATTAAAGAAGAAGTTATATTCTATTAGTAAGTTACTTTACTAAGTCTTTTTAACGTAGTATTTTAATAATAAAATTTTTACTAAGTTCTAACTTTATACTATTAAATCTATCTATTTAATAAAAGTACTATATTATATAAAATTATATATATTTAATAAGGAACGTTAACTTAAGTAATATAAGCTTTAGAGTATATTTATTAAGTAAGTATTAGAAAAGTTATAGAAGTATAGAGGTATTTCTCTACTAAAAATATAAACTTTTAGTAGTCTAATATTTTGTATATAGACTAACCTAACTCTAGCTTATAAACGTCTACTATATAAGAATATATATATAAGTTTATTTCCTTTCTATTTCTTTAATTATTTACTCTTATTTTATTTACCTTACTAGATTTTAACTCTCTAAACTACTTTATATTATTCTAAACTAGTAATTATAATAACTTATATTTATTCTTACTACGTTATACTATATACTCTCTTTATATTTAACTTACTACTTAATTATACTATAATATACTAAACTCTTTATTCTTTATATAATTTCTACTTAAGCTTACTATAATATACTATACCTTATATTTATTCTTATAACTAATTCTACTTTACTCTACTATATATTATAAATTAACCTTACTTTTACTAATCTTTTTACTCTATTCTATTATATATTATAACTAACCTTACTCTTACTATAATTCTTACTTCTTTCTACTATATACTATAAACTAACTTTACTTTTACTATAATTCCTACTTCTTCCTACTATATTCTATAAACTAACTTTTTTCTTACTATAATTCCTACTTTTTTCTACTATATTTTATAAACTAACTTCTTTCTTATTACTTTTCTTACTTTTTTCTACTATACTCTATAAACTAATCTTTCTTTTACTATAATTTCTACTTTTCTCTACTATATCTTATAAACTAACTTCTTTCTTACTACTTTTTCTACTTCTTTTTACTATATTCTATAAACTAACTTTTCTCTTACTATTTTTTCTACTTTTTTTTACTATACTCTATAAACTAACTATTTTCTTACTACTCTCTTTACTCTATTTTATATTTTACTACTTCTTCTTTACTTTTTTACGTTTTATACTACTCCTTACTAAGCTTTACTAAGAGATACTTTTCTTAAGTATAGTTTTACTAGCTTTTACGCTACTTTATTAAAGTATACTTTAGTTATACTTTACTTTACTAGGTTATACTTTACTAAGCCTAAGTTTACTAGTTTTTCTTTACTTATACTTTTTTAGCTTTAATTTACTTAGTTTAAATTACTTAGTTAATTTACTTAGTTAATTTACTTAGTTTAAATTATTTAGTTAATTTGCTTAGTTAATTTACTTAGTCTAAATTACTTAATTAATTTACTTAGTTAAATTACTTAGTTAATTTACTTAGTTTAAATTACTTAGTTAATTTACTTAGTTTAAATTACTTAGTTAATTTACTTAGTTTAAATTTCTTAGTTTAATTTCTTAGATTTATTATTTAATCTTTAGATTTACTTACTAGTTCTTTTTAAATAAAAAAACTTTTACTCTTACTAGACTAGATTAACTTAAATTAGATTAGACTAGACTAGATTAAACTAAACTAGACTTAGACTTTTTAATTTACTTAGATTAATTTACTTAGATTAAACTATTAACTAAATAATACTAACTAAATATAGAGCTATTATTAAGACTTATATAATAAGACTAACTTAACTTTTTAATATTATAATAATAATAATAAATAGAAGTATACTTTATAAAATAACTTCTTTACTAAAAACTTTATTACTATATTCTTCTATTTTAAAAACGTTCTTAATATTAAAATAACTTTAGAAGATAAGAAGTATAAATATAGAGCTTACTTTCTTAAAAGTATAAATTATTAAACTATAGTATTATATATAACTATTTTAAATCTAGCTTAGCTACTCTAGCTTTAACTATATAATTTAAACTAATACTAACTATAAAATAGAAATCTAGATAAACCTTAGCTTAATCTATAGTTAATACTTATAAGAGATTTATAAAGCTAATAATACTTCTATTCTTTAAAAGTATAAACCTTTCTAGAATAATATCCTCTTATAGTATTATATACTACTAGCTACTAAAAATTTTACTAGTATAATAGTATCTAACTTTACTAACTTAACTAGTATACTTTCTAAAAAAAAGAATAAGAAAAATAAGCTTACTTCTACTATACTTAAGAAAAGTTTAAAGAAAATTTAAATCTAGCCTCTACTTTCTTATAATAAACTTACTACTAAAAATAAGAATAAATAATCTTCTTCTATTAATAATCTAAGTAGTTAGCTAAATAATAAACTATTAACTAATAGTAATTAGTATTTTTATTTTTATTTATATTTTTTTTTTTTATATTTTCTATAGTCTATAGTTTATAGTTTAGTTCTTAGTAATTAGCTTATAGTATATATTTTCTTACTTAATAGAATACTTTTACTATAGTTATAAAAAGTATTATATTTTTTTTTACTTACTAAATTTTTTTTATCTTTTTCTTTCTAAATATTATTTTATTACTATCTTTAATTTCTATTCTTTTAAAGTATTAATATAATATACTATCTTTTAAATATCTTTTCTATTAGCCTTTATTATATCTAACTTCTCTTACTTATCTTACTACTTAATTATATTAAGTAGTTAAATAAGTAAGAAAGTATAATAACTACTACTATAGCTTATCTTTTACTTTATATAAGTTATATTATTATTTATAAAGTTCTTACTAATAGTAAGTAAGAAAGATTATCTTTAAAGTTAATTATAGTAAACGTAATTTACTTTATAGTTCTAAACTTAAGTAACTCTTTATATATAATTATTCTAGAACTTACTTTAGATACTTTAATATAGAGGAAATAAAAGATAAATAGAACTATAAGTCCTAAATCCTTCTTACGCTAACTTATATAAGTAAATTAAGTTTATTTCTTTTTTTTAGTTTAATTCTTAACTTATAACTAATAATTATAGTAACTAAAAACCTTAGAAGTATTTTAAAGTTATTTCTTAACTCTTATAGAAGTAAAGCTTTAAATAAATTTATAAGTATTACTTAGTAAAATCTTTTATAATATATCTTAAGAGCTATAAAAATATTTATTTAAGATATAATAATAAAGGATTATACTTTAGATAGTATTTTTTATAAAGACTATAATAGAAGAAGATTAATATTTATTTTTACTTTATAGAAAAAATATAGTTAGAATAAGGTTTATATTAAGTCTAAAAGCTATAAGTATTAAGAGTTATATAATTAGATCTTACGTACTAAAATATATATAAAAAATTTTATATATTTTTCTAACTTATACTAACTTTAAATATTTTAATTAATACTAATAAAATACTAGTAAAATAAATACTTTTACTAGAACTACTAGTACTAAGAGGCTCTTCTAAGCTATTTAAAACTTTTTCTTCTTTTTTACTTTTACTAAATTATTATAATAATACTTTTAGTCTAAGTAATTCTAGCTATATTAATCTTATAGCTCTATTTAAAAGTATACTATTACTATCTTTAATAAGTAAAACTTTATAGTACTATATTAATATTAAGATATCTATTCTAACTACTAATAATAGTAGCTAAAGAAGCGCTTACTTAGCTAAAAGAAGTAATAAATAAGATTTTTAAACTATAATAGTTACTAGAAGTTTAGTCTATAGTTTATTATAAAGCTTATAAGTTTAAATTATAAGTTAAGTTAAAGAGATATATTAATAATATAAAGATTATATTAATAAAAATTAAAGAAAATTTCTAAGATAAATAGATATTATTAAGTAAAGAGTAGTAAAAAGCGTAATAGAAATATTAAATAAAAAATACTATATATATAAATCTATTTTCTAACTAGCCTATAATTTTCTTATAGTAATAGTTAATATTAAAATAGTATAGAAGTTACTCTTTAAATATATAGCTAAGTAGAGTTTTAATATTAACTTAAATTATTAGTAATATTTTAAGAATCTTTAAATTTTCTCTAAGTTAAAATATAATCTAAGCGCCTAATATTAAATACGTATTAAATAAATTAAAGTTAGAAGCTTTAATTTAATTAGTTCTAAACTTAGGCTAGCTAAATTAGTATCCTTATAATTTAGAGTTACTTCTAATAATTTATACTAAGAATTTTAGATTTATAAGTAGTAAGAATAAAGACTAATTAGTAGACTATATACTTAGAGTAAGAGATTACTAACTAAGGCCTCTCTCTAAATACTAGAATATTTACTTTTCTTCTATTTCTAATTTAATTATTTATACTTATAATATTATTTTTATAATACTTTATAATATTACTAATTACTTTAATTTTATTTTTACTAATTACTAAAGTATTTATTTATTTACTTAATTCTAATAATATTAGCTTTATTATAAGCTTTTAGTCTTCCTATCTTATACTTATACGTTTCTTAGAACTATAATTTTAAAATACTCTTAAATAAAAAAGGAAATATAGTAGCTTATAAAATAGATAACTAAGTACGCTAAATATAATATTAAATTAAAGTTACTTTAAGCTACGTCTAAAGTACTAGCTACTACTTTATATACTTAGCCTAATAATAAATATTATTAGAAATTAAACTTACTAAAGCTATACCTATTTAGGCTACCCCTATTATATATAAATACTTTAATTAAAGAGTCTTTTAACTTTTCTTTCTCTCTAAGTTACTTTTTTATTTAGTAGGCTTATAATATAATTTATCTCTTTATTATTTAACTTATAATATTAGATAACTTTAAAACTAACTCCTCTTTTTCCTTATTCTCTCTCTATCTATTAATAAATAGCTAGAATAATAGACTAAGATTCTTCTTATCTAATAACTACTAGATAGAATAGAGAAACGTCCTTTAAAGGCTTTATTTATAAGAATATAAAAGCGTACTTTACGTATATTAACTAATAATAAATAGAGCTATAGAACTACTTAGATATATCCTAGAAGGTAACTAATAATAGCTTATAATAAGTAATAAATAGTATTTTACTACTTAATAATACGCTTAATTTATTTATTTTATAATTATATATAACTACTACTAGTTATAAATAAGCTCTATAATAACTAAATAAATTAACTAATAAAATTTATATATAATTAAATAAGAATATATAATAAATTATAATAGTTTATACTAAACTCTAAATCTAAGTTAATAGCTAAAATAAATAGCTTACTAATATCTATACTAGTAGTAAAATCTTTATATAATAAGTAAATAATACTACCTATAGAATACTAACCTAGTAGTAGTAATAAAAATAAAAATAACTCTAAAGGAAATCTATAATGCTTAATATAACTCTTTCTTTAATACTAGCTATATTCTTTATTAAAGAAACTTTTAACTATAACTACTACCTTTCTCTAATTCTATAAGCTAATCTTTCTTAGACTCTAATTATAATAGCTAGACTAGTAGCCTCTCCTTTACCTTCTTTAATAAATTCTTTAGCTATTTAATATAAGTTACTTTAACTACTATTATAAAATCTCTAACTAGCTCTCCTAAATTTAGAATAATACTTATATAAAGACCTAACTCTTTACCCTAGTTTTTACTAAATAATTAAAATAAAATTATATATTAATAAATAAATTTATATAAATAACTATACTTAAATCTACTATATATTTAGCTAGCTTATAAAAGATACTACTTAATAAGTCCTTTTCTAGATTTAGAATCTTACTAGCTATAGTATTATAAGTTTTAGTAAGTTTATAGAATAAATAAACTTTCTCTTTTATAACTTATATAAAGAAATAAAAGCTTTAATAAACCTTTAAGAAATTTAGTAAAGAGATAGAAAATAAAGAATTTTTTAAGCTAAGTTTTAGTAGTATTTTATCTATACTAGAGTATAATTTTAGGCTACCTCTATCTAAATATAGTTCTTAGAAAATACTATAAATTCTAGTTTTAGAATAGTTCTAATTACTTATCTCTAGTCTAATAACCTAAATACTTTTATTTAAAAAGCTTTAGAAACTTAAAATTAAATAGTTTAAGCCTATATAAGTTATTATAGCCTAAGAGGCTTAAGCGCTAAAATAAATACTTAATAGACTTAGCTATCTAAAAATTAAAACTTAGACGTAATAGAAAATATTTAGGTTAGAGCTAACTAAGCCTAGTATAACTACTATAAGTAAAATAACCTTTATTTTTATTATAGCTTAGCTAATTATAGAATTTAGAACTATAAATAAGTACTCTAAGTATTATCTAGAAACTAGAATTTCTTTTATAGCTAAGTTAGTTATAGATAAAAATAAAGTAAAAGAAGCTCTACTAAAAATAAACGCCTATAAGATAATACTAGTAGATTCTAAGCTAGTACTACTAATGCTCTAAATACTCTCTAAAATAGCTAGCTAGTAAGAGCTATTACTACTTAGCTAAGAAATAATAATTCTTATAATAATTTATATAATATTACTAATATAGAATTAGAAAACTAGTAAACTTAGATTAAAGACGTAATATTAAGCTAGAAAATTATAAAAATATTATTTTAAGATAGTATTAGAAGTTTTTTACTTAAGATATAGTTATAGAGCTCTTTTTAATACCTTTAATAGTAAATTAACTTTCTTTATATATAGGCTTTATTAATAGTAGCTACTTAACTTATTCCCTTATAAGTCTTTACTTTACTTAAAAATATAAACTTAAACGTATATTACTATTTTAAGTAATTTCTATTAAAGAAATAAATAGTAAGACTAAAAAAATCTATAAAATAGTAATTATAAAAATTAATATTAAAAGCTATAAAGAAACTATTTAAGTCTTTATAGTAAAAAAGACTCTAGGCTATAATATAATCTTTAGTCTACTTTAGATAAAAAAATATAATATTATTCTTTATATAAAACCTAAGAAGTTAGTCTTTAACGAAATAAGTTATATAATTATAAGTCTAAAGACTCCTTAGAAAAAGTATAACTATATAATAATTAAAACTATAGTATTTAGAATACTTACTTAATAAGCTAGAAAGTAGGTAAAATAGTTTTAAGAAAGTTTAATATTAATTATATAAGTCTTTACTATAAGTTTTTATAACTTATAGAAAGCTCTTACTTCTAAAAAGTATATTAACCCTTATAGGAAGCTTCCTAAATAATATTTAGATTATCTTAATCTCTTTTAAAGAGAGCTAGCTAATAAATAGCTACTTATTTAAGGCCTTTTTATAAACTATAAAATTAACTTAATTCTAAATACTAATAAAAAGGAACCTTAGTTATCTTAATAAGTATTATACCTTATAAATTAGAATAAGTTACTAGCTCTTAGAAGAATCCTTAATAATTTACTAGAAAGTAGATTTATTTAAGTAAGTAACTTACTTACTAAAGTACTAGTTTTCTTTATTTATAAAGTAGATAAATTAATTTAGTTTTATTATAACTACTATATATTAAATAAGTTAATTATAAAGAACTACTACTTCTTACTACTTATTTATAAAATACTAAATACTTTAGAAAAGATATAATAATTTACTAAACTAGATATATCTTAAGTATTTTATAAGATTTAAATATATAAGAGTAATAAGTAGAAGATAGCCTTTTAAATCTAATATAGCTTATTTAAATAAATAGTAATACTATTTAGATTATTAAATACTCTAAGTACTTTTTAAAGATTTATTAACTCTACTCTTTAAGATATCTTAAATAACTATATTTTTATATACTTAGATAATGTCTTAATCTTTAACTTAGGTACTAGGAAGTAATATAAAGCTTATATTTATAAAGTTCTTAAATAGTTATAAAAAGTAAGACTCTACTTTAATATTTAGAAGTATAAATTTATAACTACTTAAATAATATACCTAGATTATATTATTAAGGCTAGATAAGGAATCTTAATAAACTTAGCTAAAGTTAAAGTAATTTAAGAATAGAAGGCTTCTAAGAACGTTTATAGAGTTTAAACTTTCTTTAACTTTACTAATTTCTATTATAGATTTATACTAAACTTTTAAATAATTATAGAACCTCTTATTTAACTTACTTAAAAGAACGTTTCTTTCTTATTTAAAGACTTAAAGAGAGCTACGTTTAAGAAGCTAAAATAGCTCTTTACTATTAACTAAATACTAGCCCTATTTAATTATAATAGAGAGACTTTTATCTATACTAACTCTTTTAATTACTCTTTAGAAGTTATACTAGTATAAAAAAATAAAATAGGTAAGTTTTAATTAATAGCCTATTTCTTTAAGAAATATAACTCTACTTAAAGTAACTACCTAATTTATAATAAAAAGATACTTATAATTATACTTACTTTAAAAAAAAAAAACTTAAAGTTATAAGTAGTAAAGAAGTTTAAAGTAATATCTAATTATAAGAACTTAAAGTATTTTATAAAACTATAAAAATTTATAAAAAGATACGTTTAATAGTTTATTAAACTTATAAAGTATAATATTATAATTAAGTACTAACTAGGTCTATAGAATAGCGTAATAAATAATTTTTCTTATTATAAATAAGATATATTTTAAGATATAGCTAATAAAAGAATTTAGGCTAGAACTTTTTAACTACTTTATACTTAAAGAGATTAATTACTTAAACTACTATAAGCCTTACTTATCTATATTACTACTCTTTTTATAATAATAAAAAATAAATTAGTAAAGACTCTACTAGTTAATAAAGCTTTAATTTCTAGCTTACTACTACTAATACTAAACATCTTTAAACTATTAGTAACTTAGTAAAATAAGGTAGTATAGGCTAATAATATCTATTAAGTAGCTTATTAGATAATTAAAGCTAGTAAATAGAAGTTTTTCTTATTAATTATAAGTATTAAGATCTCTATTCTTAACTATTTAATTAATAGTAAAGATTACTTTTACTAAAGAAAATAACTATAGATCCTAAATCTAGAACCTCTATAGATAATAATATTATAAATAGCTTATATATTTTTAACTTAAAGCTATTCTAGTTATAAAGATACTTACTAAGTTCTATAGCTATACTTCTTCTAACTTAGAATTATAATTAATATAAAGTATTTTATAAGAAATTATAGTATATATAGCTAATTAAAAGTTAATTATAAGTAGAAAAGAAGCTTTCTAAAGCCTTTACTTATTCTAAGCTAATAATAGTAAGAACTATTTATAGATTTTATAATAAACTTTCTTTTATTAAATAGATATATAATTTTAATAATTATTACTAATTAGCTAAGTAAAGAAGTAATTCTAATCTTTTTTACTTAAAGAAAAGCTAAAGACGTTATAGCTATTTTCTTATAATACGTCTATTCTCTTTATAGTATTCCTAATATAATTATTTATAATTATAACTTAGTATTTATAAAAAACTTCTAAATAAAGTTTTATATACTACTATAGATAGAGCTATAGCTATTAACTATATTTTACTCTTAAATAGATAGCTCTATAGAATAGTAGAACTTAAATATTAAAGCTAAAGTATAAATATATATAAATTATATATAATTAAACTAGTTCTTACTAATACTAATACTTTAACTTATACTTAACTTATAATACTTATTTATAATAAAGTTTTTACTCTTCTTTCTATTCTATAGCTTTAAAAACTCTATCTTTTTAGACTTTTCTAAGTAAGCTTTCTTATCTAAATAGAAAAATACTCTAAAAAAGAGAAGGAAAGAAGTTACTTATATAATTTTAAAAACTATAGAATAGGCTTAAAATACTATAATTCTTACCTAAAAAAAAATATAGAAATAAGCTAATTAAATAAGAATTTAAACGCCTAAGTATAAAGTTAGTAATTAAGTCTAGCTAAATCTAAAGAATATTAAGACTAAATAAGTAAAGAAAAAGTTTAATTACTATTACTCTAAGTTTTAAGTTATAAAAGTAGTAAACTTATATATAATCGTACTAAATACGCTATAAAGAACTAAGAAATTCTATATTAACTTACTTAGATTAATAATAAATAACTTATTTCTAAGTTAAAATACTAATAATTCTTATCTACTACTAATCTTAGTTAAAAACTTAGATAAAAAAAAATAAGAAGAGTAGCTAGTAGAGAAGATTATAGCTAAAAAATATAAAAAAATAATAAAGAGTAAACTCTATATAGTCTACGTTATTAAATAAGTAAGTTATTTAAATATAATAGAAGAACTAATTAACTTTATTAAATAGTTAAAAGCTTATATAAAGTAAATAGAGAAAATAAAATACGTATAAGATAATTATAAAAGATTAATACTAAACTAATCTATTCTTTAAGTATAACTAAGATTAAAAACTAGCCCTTTTATTATAATAATTTACTTTATAGAAATATAATTAAAGGTACTATTTATAACCTATATATAGAAATACTTTTTTTTTATCTATATTAAGACCTTCTCTTCTACTAAATAAAACTAGAAAATTATAAAAATATAAGAAAACTAAAGAAATAAAATACGCTTAATAAACCTTTACTATTAAGGAAGAAAGACCTAATTAGTGCCTTAAAATATAAAAAGACTAAAGTAGATAGTTAAAAGTAAAAGATTCTTATCCTTCTTAGTAATTTCCTCCTTATTATTATAAGAATACTTCTTAGCTAAGCTAATATTATTATTATAAATATAGTTTAAATATATATATATATAAATCTTATTTATTGTCTTTTAGCTACGCTAATAGACTATATAGACGCTACTCTTACTTTTAGAAAAACTCCTATAGAGAAACCTATAGTATTTCTTTAGTTACCTTTTAGTAGCCTTATTCTAGTATTATTATAATACTCTCTTAGTTTACTACTTCTAAATAGAAGGACTTATATTATTTCTCTATAAACTATAAAGCTTACTAAAGGAATTCTAGTTAGTAGGTTAATATAGTAAGTAACTAGTAGTTACTAACTACTAGGGGCCCTATATAGCTTAAGTATACTATACGTTATATAGATTTTATGCTACGCGCTAGAATCTTAATCCTTAATACTATTCTTATTACTAGTTTCCCTTTTAGGACTTATTTATTACCTAATTACTTAAGGCTATAACGTCCTTTAGAATAGATTAGATCTAGCTCTTTAGCGCCTATTTCTATTTAGTATTGCTTTATTATTAAGTTTTACTATTATAGTTTAATAAGTTTCTATTAATTTTTCCCTTCTTAAGGGCTTATAGCTATTATCTTTATATAGTTAACTTTCTATATAGTTTTATAATAGGCGTATATAATACGTATTCTTAAGTTTTTATAATTAATTTTTACCCTTAATAGGCTTTAGTATTACTATAGCTCTTAGCTATATTAAGCCTTCTCTTTTAATACTTATTAAGTAGAGTATTTATAATATCCTTTAGCTAAGTTTTTTCTATTAATCTACGCTTTTTAATACTATATAATAGGCTACTAAATAGCTACCTCTAAGTTTTTAGTAGTCTATATAGTCTACCTCTAGGGTATAAAGTATTTTAAATCTATATAGTTTTAGTTACTTCTTCCTCTCTAAGTTTTTATTATACCTTCTACTCTTCTTAATTTCTTTTTTAAGAGTAAGTCCTTTATAAGCTCTCTTTCTTTCTCTTCCTCTTACCTTTAGGTACTTAGTAAACGTTCTACGCTTATAAGTACTTTCTTTCTATTATTTCTAAAGAAGGTAAAAACTACTTTATTTATAGATATTAAAAATACTACTTTATTTTTAGACGTAAAATTAGCTAGTTTTATCCTAGCTTTTATTATAAGTCTTTTAGTATTTTTTTATATATAATATTAACTATTATAATATAGACTATATATATCCTTAGTACAAGAATCTATTTATATTATTTCTAAGCATTATATTATTACGTAGAGTTACTTAATAGTAAGTACTTAGTTAGTTTTAGTACGTTTACTATAGTAATTACCTATATTTATAGTTAGGCTAGTCTTAGCTAGTATCCTTACTCTTATTATAAAGAGTAACGTTCTAAGTATAAGGCTATAAGTATATCCTTACTCTTAATCTTTTATCTTTTCTAATATTATAATAAGGTACTAGTAGAGTTAAAGGAGTAGAGTAAGTATCTTTAATACGCCTTTAATAAGGTAATAGCTAACTTAGTTAATCCTTATTAGGATATTAAGAAGTATATATTATTAAGTATAGATAAAAAGGCTACTAAGTAGATAGAGGTTATAGAGAGTTTAGTAAGTAAGTTTACTAGTTATAGGGCTTAGTTTACTTCTATTATAGCCTTATTAGTATAGTAAAAGAAAAAGAAGCTAAAGATTAATATAGCTATACTAGTTACTAATTTAGCTTACCTATAAGCTATTTTACTAAAGCTTTACGCTTAAAGCATAAAAATAAATTTATTAATAAAGATATCCTAGTTATTAAGTAGAATAGTAGCGTTATTTAATAAAGAGTAGTAGATAAATATAAAATAAAATTAATTACGTTTCTAGACTTAGCTATTTCCTTTATAATTATATATTACTAGCCTATTAGTACTATAGTATTATAGTTAGTTATTTATAAAATCCTTAAGTCTTAGTAGTTCTTTATACGCCTTAAAATCTATTTTTATAATTTTTTTAGTTAGCTTAAATTACTAAAGAGCTCTACTTTTTAGTAGCTATCTAGCTACTACTTAGGTATCTTTTAGATTAAAGAGTATATAAGCTTTATTTAGTATTATTACTTATTCTAGTAATCTTTCTCTATAATATTATAAGTAGTTTAGTAGTATATAGTAAACTATTTATTACTAGTAACTATATAAGTACTATAGTAGAGAGACTATTAGTATCTATATACTATATAGCTAGTTATTAAGTTTAATAACTTTTAATTATATAAGGAAGAGCGCTATTACTTATACTTTATTAAGACTATTATAAAGTTTAATTAGTTAGTTATTTTATAATATTCTTTATACTATAGTAGTATACTACTACGTCCTTATAAGCTATACCTAAGTATTTATCTAAAGCCTATAGTAATATACTCTAATTAGGAATATCTCTAGCTCTAGTTTAGTTTTTACCTTCTTTTTCTTTTATAGCGTACTATTTATTAGTTACGTTACGTACCTATAGTTAGTATCTTACTTCTACTTTATCTTTAATTTCTTCTTTTATTACTTTAGTACGTTAACTCTTTAAGCTATAACTTTAATTACGTATATCTATACTAGTTTAAATATTACTAGGCTTCTTAGTTATTACTACTAGAGAGGTATCCTCTAGTTTCTTAAAAGGTTTATCTAGTATACTTTAATAATAATTTTACTTATCTTTTATATTACTATTAAGTCTTTATTCTTATTAGCATATTTCTCTACTAAAACTATAGTATTTATTTAAAGTAGTTTAACCTTTATTTCCTTATTTAATAAAGTAATAAAAGTTTTTTAGTATTCTTCTATTATCTTATAGAGTATATTATTCTAAACTACTATTAGTAGTTTATAACGATTCTTTAGCGTCTTAAGGAATAGTAATCCTAGACCTTATACTTATACTTTATATATAAGGGTTAGCTTAATAACTACTATATAAAAGAGCTTTGTCTTTCTAAAGACTAGTCCTTATCTTAACTATACTATTCTTAAAAGTATTACTACTTACTTAAATCCTTTAGTTTTAGTCTTTTTAATATAGTCTTTTTAGTTTATCCTTTTATCTACTTATATACCTAGTACCCTAATGCTTTTTAGTATAAGCTTAGTAGATATATTATTTACTATTACTATAGATTATAAGTCTATTTCTAGATAGTAAATATTTTAAGTAAAGTATATTACTTAATACTTATTAAGAGTAAACTTTGCTCTATACTTATTTATCTAGTTAGTATACTTTTAATAAGTCTCTTCTAGTTTTATATAGTTCTCTTAGGTAGTATTACTCTATATAACTAATATAGTATTATCTATAAAGCTAAATCTAAAAATATTATTACTTACGTCCTAGAAGTATTCTAGTAATTCTAATATAAAGAAGAGAAAGAGAATAGATAAAAAAGAAGATCCTTAAAAGATCCTTATATTAGTTATTATTACTAGACTTTAGTACTTAATAAATATAATTTAAGTTATATAATTAGTAGTGAAGCTTACTACTATATTAATTAACTATTAGGGAACTTCCTTTATCTTTAGGATATAGAGAAGCCTCCTTAGATTAATATTATTATATACTTCTTAAAGGTTAAGACTAAGTACTAATACTATAGCTCTTACGTTTCCTTTCTATACTACTTTAATAGTACTTCTTAAAAGCTATACTACTATTAGTATTAATTACCTTACTCTAGCTTTTATTTAGTTCTAGGATAGTAGGTCGTTATTCTTTATAAGTTAAGTAAGTCTATTAGCAATAATCTTTTTAACTAACTTTACTATTATATTCTTAAAGATAATTAGCTAGTAGGCTATTAGTAACGAGTAGTCTTTCTTGCTTAGCTTTTTTAGTACTAGCGTGTAAAATTGCTTTAAATATTTTAGAATTATACTACTTATTAGCATTTTGCTAATTATAAGTATTAGTCTTTTACTAAATTCTATTAGTTTTAGATTATTATCCTCCTTTTTTAGTTACGCCTTAAGTCTAAGAGCCTTTAGAACCTCGTTTAGTATATTAATAAGTCCTATTACCTTACAATTTAGAAGGCTACTAATTATATAATCTATCTCTTTTACTATTATCTTATAGTTTATCTCTAGTTCTAGGGGTAGAATAGCGTCCTTTATATTACTAAGGTCTATTGCCTCTATTTAAGGGAAGAACTTTATAGATAGTATATTTACCTTACCTTAGTTATTATAGGTATAGTTATTACTAGTAGTTTATCTAAGTACTAATAGGTGTAGGTCTTTTTTTAGTCTACTAGCTTTAGCTCTTATCTATTTGCTTATTCTCTATAGGCCTTAGGGTTTAAATATATATTATTATAAAATTCTAGAAGCTAAATATAATCTATATATTATAGCTAATTCTTTAAATTAGAATAGCTAATATAATAAGTATAATACTACTCTTTATAAGTCTTATTTTGCTTATTTTTAGTAGAGAATTATAGAATACTTATATAATAAATATTTAAAGCTTTAAGATAACTAGCCTAGCTACTAGTTAACTAAATCGTACTAAGAAAGCTCTAATAAATTATAATGCTATAAATACTAGACTATAAATTATTAGTAAACTCCTTAGAAAAAGCGTTTAATAAGTTAAGATAGTTATTAAAGAAGTTAAAAAAATAGTTAGCTATAATATAAAGGGCCTTACTCTATAAATACGTTAGTATAAATTAAGAAAGGCTAAAAAAGTATATATAGTCTAGTTAATATAAAGTACCTTAAATAAAGTATAGTTTTATAAATTATAATAGTTAATAACTACGTATATCTTTTTATATTAAAGAATAGTTAATAGATAGAAATAAAGATTATAAATAATATTATTCTAGTAATAAAGTAAAACTTAGTTAAGAAGGTAAAGGCTTTTATTTATATTATTCTAATAAGCCTTACGTATAGCTACCTTATACGTAGTAAATAAATAAGATAGAAAAGTATTATAGTTAATAATAAATATATAAGTAAAGGTAATAATAATAAGGATATAACTATTAAAGCTAATAATATAGTTAAAAGCATTAATAATTAGGGTAGCTATCTCTATATAGTTAGTAAGGCTATAGCTATTATAATAAACAACTTACCTAATTAATTAATTAATTAATAGATTAATTAATTAATTAATTAGACAAGGAAGAAGAAACTTAATAAGGACTAATTAAAAGAGAAGAAGCTTATTTAAAGTATAATAAAAAAAGAATAGTTAACCCTATAGAACGATATTGCTTTATATCTTCTAAATATATAAGTAGAAGTATAATAACTTAATTATAATTATATTCTTTTAATCTTATCTCTTAATATTATAATAGAGCTCTAACTAAGTATAAATAAGATAATCTACTAATTAAGTAACCTTTATAGAATTATAAGTAAAAAGAACTAATATTATACGCTAAGAAAGGAGCCTTATACCTAGAATTTAGTCTAAAATAAGTAAAATACTAGTATAGAACTAATAGTTAATAACCTAAGCTTTATATTTTATACTTAAAAGTAAATATATAAATTTATACATTATAAATAAAAGCTCTATTATAAACTATAAAAATAATAAGCATTAGATATAGCTAGATAAAATTAGAATCTTATAATTAACTTTATATTTTAGCTAGAATTTTTTAGATAAGAAGAGTAATATTAAGAGTTAAACCCCCTAAAGTTATACTTATTTAGACTACTCTTATTATATATAAATACCTTAATTAAAGAGTCTCTTAACTCTTCTTTCTCTCTAAGTTACCTTCCTATTTAGTAGACTTATAATATAACTTATCTCTTTATTATCTAACTTATAATAAATATACTAGTATTAGTAATACTTTAAGTAATAATAAAATTATAGACTATTAAACTAGATTTATAACTATAGTTTATTATTAATATATTATACTATTTATTTTTAATAGTATTTATATATTCTTTTTATATTTTCTTTACTAACTATTTATAGAGTAATATTAATAAGAATAATCTACTTATTTACTTTTCTAAATACTAAGTAATTAATAATAATAAAGAAGATATAGTAATTAATTAGCCTAATAATATAAAAGAGCTTAGATTAACTATAGCTAAACTTATAGAGCTTTATAAGCTTACTAACTATTAAGAGTAAGCTAAACTTATAATAAAAGATATTACTACTATTATAAATAGTATTCCTTTTATTTTCCTAGATAGTTCTAAACTCCTAGCTTTAGATAAATTACTAGACGCCTCTCTAGTTATAGCTTCTAGTTAGTATTTAAATTATGCTTCTTAAATATTAAAACTAAATTAATTTATTACTCTTCTATCTCTTTATTACTTAAACTTAGAAATAGATTTTTTTTAATTTAGATTTATCTATTAGTATTAACAAGCTAATATTACTTAAGATAGCTATAAAGGTCTCTATAACTTATTTAAGCTTATTTCTAATGCTCTATAACTTTCCTCTTTTCCTAATTTAATTAATAATTTAAAAAAGAACTTTAAAAGTATTTTATATATTATTCTTTTCTAGCTTACTTTATTACTTAAATTATTTTTATCCTTCTATTTACTTTATATATTCTTATATTAATTACTACCCTATAACTTACTATCTTATATCTCTTTAACTTTTAACTTCTAATTACTTTTCTATATCTTACTCTCTTATATTACTCTAATTTCTACTCCTTCTTTATACTACTAATCTTAAATTACTATAGTATATTAATCTCTACTTTCTCTCTTATACTACTAACTTTAAATTACTATAATATACTAATTTCTATTTCCTCTTTTATACTACTAACCTTAAATTACTATAATATACTAATTTTTACTTTCTCTTTTATACTACTAACTTTAAATTACTATAGTATACTAATTTTTATTCTTTCTTTTATAATACTACTTTCTATATTTTATAGTATACTAATCTCTACTCTCTTTCTTATATTAATTCCTTATATATTCTATAGCTTACTAATCTTTACTTTCTTTCTTATATTAATCTCTTATTCTTTCTATAGCTTACTAATCTCTATTCTTTTTTATACTATACTACCTTTTATATTTTATAGCTTACTAATTTCTATTCTCTCTTATACTATACTACTTCTTATATTTTATAGCTTACTAATTTCTACTCTTCTCTTATATTATTTTCTATCTTTTACTATAGCTTACTAATCTTTATTCTTCTTTTATACTATTCTCTATCTTTTATTATAGCTTATTAATCTCTACTCCTCTTTTATATTATTCTTTATCTTTTACTATAGCTTATTAATTTCTACTCCTTTTTTATATTATTTTTTACCTTTTACTATAGCTTACTAATCTCTGCTTCCTTCTTATATTATTTCCTACTTTTTACTATAGCTTGTCTTAAAGTACTTTTAATTAACTATACTACCTTTTATTTACTTTAGATTACTTTAAATTACCTTTAAATAACTATATAGCTCCTAGTTTACTTTAGATAGCTTTAAAACTACTACTAAACTAGTATTATTACTACTT
Source organism: Microthyrium microscopicum (assembly GCA_010405405.1). Classification (NCBI taxonomy): domain Eukaryota; kingdom Fungi; phylum Ascomycota; class Dothideomycetes; order Microthyriales; family Microthyriaceae; genus Microthyrium; species Microthyrium microscopicum. The sequence goes on along the minus strand of MU004232.1, from coordinate 2,843,044 downwards.
TATTTCTTTTACTTTCTTTTATTAACTTAATCTAACTTTTTAAATAGCTTCTTTGCTACTTTTTAAACTTTACTAAACTAAAGTTGCTTTAAATCTATATAAGTAAGCCTCTATATATTGTAAAAAAATTATTATTAATTTAAGCTATTTAATAGCACTAATAATAGCTATAACTATTATACGTAGTAGGTTATCTAAGGAGTTAGAAATAACTTTAAAATAACTGCGATAACCTATAATAACCTAAAGATTAATAAATTAGATAAAAGGATTTTACTAAAGTCCTTAAGTCTAATAACTAATTAACTAATCTAGCTATACGCCTAAAGATCTTGCTATAGGCTAAAATATAGGGTTTAGTACCTTTAGTTTAATCTAGAAATAAAAAGGTTGAAAAACTATAGAGTTAGTAAGGATTCTAGAAATAAATAAAAAAAGGAACATTAAAGTCTAAAAACCGTTTTTAGGCTGCAACTAGTAACGGCTTAATAATAAATTCTAATTTAGATCATAACTTACTTATCTAAATGAGGGCTATCTAATAGTATACTTTTTATAATTATAGCAATTATATTTAAAAAGTTATTAATAGAAATTAAAGAATAAAAAATGTATTTATCTTTAAACAATTATAACTTAATTAACTTTTAAGATATAAAAATAATAAAAATATATTTAGATAGAGCTTAACGAGCTCTAAATAGGAACTTAAAAATTATACCTTAAAGTTACCTATTTAGGTTACAATGTCTCTAATAACTACGATAGATTTTAAATAACTACGATAGATTTTAAATAATTATAATAGATTTTTAATATATTTAAAATAACTATAATAAGTTTAAAATAACTAGAATAACTAGAATTATTTAGTACTTTATTTAATGTATATTTAATACGTATCTAATATCTTTAAAATAACTAAAATAACTGTTTTACTATTAGATACGTAGTCTAATTTACAATATATAATAATTTTTTTATAATATAAAAGAGAAAGATAAGAAGAAGAAGTTTTAAATAGATAAAACTTTAGAAAAGCTTTATTTTTTTAATCTAATTAAACTCTTTAAGTAATTTATCTTAAGTCTAAAAGAGTATAAAAAGATATATATTAGATTTAGTTATTTTATTAACTAACTTTAAGAACTTTAGAAATTAAATACTTAGCTTTCTTTAGTTTATATAACTTTAAGAAACTTTATTTATTACTCTAATAACTTTATAAACCTAATTCTACCTTTAGATTTTATCTACTATTACTATAACTATAGTAGCGTTAAGATATATAATTATAATTATACTATTAATATTAGTAATTTAAAAAAGTATAAGTACTATAGTTAAGTTATTACTATTAAAAAAGATTTCTATAAAGATAATAACTATAAAGCTAGCATTATAAAAAGAGACGTTATACTTTATATTTAATAAGTTAAATATACTAATACTTTAAATATTCCTTAGGAAATATTAACTCTTAAGTTTTTAGATACTAAGTTATTCTTAGTTAAAGATATTACTAACTATATCTTTATTTAACCTTAGTCTATTATCTATTATTCTAATCTAGGAATTAATAACTACTTTAGAATAGAATATCTAAGTAATAAGTTTAAGTACTTATATATTATATCTAGTAATATTAAATATTATTATATCTACTTAGTTAGTATAAAGTAAGATTATTCTACTTTTAAAGCTTATTTAATTTATAGTAAGATAAAGATTTATAAGTTTACTTAAGCTAGTTTAATTAAATAATTTTATTTTTTTTCTTCTTATTATAAAAACTCTATATAAGAGTATAAAGTTATTTTAGTCTTTCTACTTATATTTATTAATAGCTTTAGCCTCTATTATAATATATATTACTCTCTTATAGGTATATATATAATCCTTATATACTTTAATAAATAAGAGAGAGCTTATTATACTAATTACTTACTAATTACGTTAGGTTCTTATAATAATAACTTTTAAGAAGTTATAGGAGCTCTCTATAGTTTATTTAACTTAGATAGTAATATTAAAGTTAAGATTAATAAATAAATAGTTACTCTATATATATATTATAAAAAAATTATTATATATTATAAATTAGACTACGTATCTAATAGTAAAATAGTTATTTTAGTTATTTTAAAGATATTAGATACGTATTAAATATATATTAGATAAAGTACTAAATAATTCTAGTTATTCTAGTTATTTTAAACTTATCGTAGTTATTTTAAATATATTAAAAATCTATTATAGTTATTTAAAATCTATTATAGTTATTTAAAATCTATTATAGTTATTAGAGATATCGTAACCTAAATAGGCAACTTTAAGGTATATTTTTTATATTACTATTTAGAGCTTATTAAGCTCTATCTAGATATATTTTTATTATTTTTATATCTTAGTTTTAGACCTTCTTTAGCTCCTATACGGCTTAATTCGTACTACTTTATTAATTTAATTTAAATAAACTATTAGAATCTCTTTACTAACGCTTAGGGATTACTTTTATAAATTTTTAGCTAGATGCCTATATGTACTATAGTATTATTATAGCTAGAAGAATAGCTAAACTAAATAACTAAAATATAAAAGAACGAGACTCTAATTTTAAGAGCTATGAAAGCTTACTTAATAATAGCCTTTTAGAACTACTTAGTATAGTTAACGTAGTAGGAATGTCCCTATTTAGAATATAAAAAGGTATATAAAAAGGATTAGAAATAATTATTTTAAAATAAGTTCTTTATAATACTATAGAGGAGCTTATTAAGCTAAAGGACTACGTCCTTTATTAAGAGAAAGAGCCTCTAGTAGCTAAACACCCTATTCCTAAACCTACCTTCCTTAAAACTATTCTTAATTAGCTTAATAAGATTAAAGTAGCGATTTAACGTTATCTTATTATACTAGCTTTAAAGCTATATTCCTAAATAGTAATTACTTCCTATACTAAACTATATATAAGTAAACTAAAAGGTTATTTTATTATTCTATAACCTAAGGTAGAATAATATATAGAGACCTCTTTAGAAGTCTTTAAGGAACTTAAAAAGATATTTATAAGTACTATAAGTATACGCCCTCTATAGAGTAGTAATCTTTAAGTTATCTTTAAAAATACTAAATAGAAGGATTAAGCCTAGTACTTAACTATTAAAGGTACGTAAATACTTTAGTAGGATTATTCTATTAAAGTAGCTAGTATATCCTTAAAAAGTATTAGTAATAGAGTTTATTATAATAAGAAAGTAGATAATTATAACTTAGGGTTTATTAAGGCCCTAAATAAGGATAACTAGTACTTTTTCGCTATTACTAGAGTAAGCTAAATTTATAGTAATAAAACATTAATCTTAAAGAAGAAGAAATTATTCTTTATTATATATCTTTCTACGAAGAATCTCTAGAAGACTACTATAGCTTAAAGACTAATAATTAAAAGCGTATAGTATAGTTATAAACTCTAGGCTATAATACTAGTAAGCACCTATTACTACTAGTATAGTATTTAGAAATATATATAGTCTTCCTATTTAGTAAAAGCTTACTATAGATACTATATAAGTAAGTACAATATATAGAACTATAAAATAAAAGACAAAAGTAAATAGTACTTAAATTATAATTATAAATATAACTATTAAGATAAATCTTATAGTATTTATAAGAGTATTACTTTAGTAGCAAATGCTCTCTAGGCAACTTTATTTAAACGTACTATTAACTTATAAAATAGTATAGCTTAATAAGATTATAGTAATATAAACTTACTACTAAAGAATAAATATATACTTATTACTATACTAAAAGCTAGCTCTATAAAAGGCTCTAGAAGGCTTCTAGCCTTAGCTATAGTAGGATTTACTTTAGGATAGTAATCTCTTAGCTTTATATTTACTTATCTAAGACCTTTAGGCATAGCTATGCTTATAGCTACGTTAGGAGGAAAGATTGCTGTAGCTATCTTAGTAAGTATCTATAAGGCTACTAAAGTAGCTCTAGCGAACTTAGTAGAGTTTAAGAAAGTAGATGAAAAGGTTTAAATAAAGTTAGATAAATAAGAAGGAGATTAAATAAAGTAGAAACGTTTTATAGAATGGCCTATTAACGGCTATAAGGTTAATAGTCTATAATAGATAAATAGACGTTAGAGCGTCTATGGCGCCCTACTAGAGTAAATAGTATAGTTTTATTTCCCTAAGGGTTTCTACTATAAATAGTTAGTATAGTCTATATACGCTTATTAGAGTAGCGTGTTTAGACTCCTTACGGAGTCTAAACGAACCGGATAATAAAGAGATTTATATATATTTTTATATTTTAAAAGTTGATTAAGTTATAATTATTTAAAGATAAATATATTTTTTATTCTTTAATTTCTATTAATAACTTTTTAAATATAAATACTATAATTATAAAAAGTATACTATTAGATAGCCCTTATTGAGATAAGTAAGTTATAATTTAAATTAGAATTTATTATTAAGCCGTTACTAGTTGCAGCCTAAAAACGGTTTTTAGACTTTAATGTTCCTTTTTTTATTTATTTCTAGAATTCTTACTAACTCTATAGTTTTTTAACCTTTTTATTTCTAGATTAAACTAAAGGTACTAAACCCTATATTTTAGCCTATAGTAAGATCTTCTAGGCGCATAGCTAGATTAGTTAATTAGTTATTAGACTTAAGAACTTTAGTAAAATCCTTTTATCTAATTTATTAATCTTTAGGTTATTATAGGTTATTATAGTTATTTTAAAGTTATTTCTAACTCCTTAGATGACTTACTACGTATAATAGTTATAGCTATTATTAGTGCTATTAGATAGCTTAAATTAATAATAATTTTTTTATAATATATTTACTATAACTTTTATTAGTAACTACTTATAGTAATAAAAGAACTTAAGAATAAACTATTCTATTACCTATTATAGTTATTACTTCTATAAAGTTAATTAAGATAATTATTATAATATAAACCTTAATATTATAAAGAATAATAACTACTACTAAGAAATTATTTAAGTATAAGCTTATATAAACTTTCTAACTACTACTATTATAAAAAAAACTTTCTCTTAAGATACTAATATTAAGCTTAAGCTATTAAGTATATAATAGATTATGCTAGCCTTAAACCTTATTTTTAGTTGTCTAGTAGATTTAACTTATTCTAAGTTTAAAGATATAACTTATTTAATTTATAAGACTATTCTAGAAGTCCTATTTACTAATAACGTAAAAAGTAATTATATAAAGACTTTTTAACTATTCTCTTTTCCTTTTAGCTTTTAGTATATATAGTTACTACTTTATTACTTTAATAGTTATACTCTATTAGAGTATACTTACTAATCTATTATTACTTTAATTTTATTTTAGACTTAGCTTTAGCTTTTATTTATTACGTCCTACTTTACTAATATAGTTCTTAAAATATAATATAAAATAACTACTACTAAAGGTAAATTTCTAGTTAAATTAATTTACTTTATTCTAGTAGTACTAGCCTATAATAACTATTATCTTATAGGCTAGTCTATACTAAAGAAAGATTAAGAAATATTCTACGTTAATATTATTTATACTTATTAATTATTCTAATATCTTCTAGAGATAGCTACTATTATAGCTAAAAAGAACTCCTACTCCTAACTTGTAACTCCTAAGCCTAGTAAAGGTAAACGTAAGAGTAAAAATAAAGTAATATCTAAGAAGAAAACTACTTAGAAAACTTATAGTACTAAGTCTACTTACTATAGTAGTAAGTCTTAAGCTATTCCTATTACTATTAAAAATAAAGAAGAAGAAATACTTTCTAGTATTAAAGTAGCTAATATAGCTTTTACTACTACTCTAATAAAATAATTATATATATTAATAACTTCTTAGGCTAAGGCTTATTATAAAATTAAAAACTACTTAAATATTTATTTTATACTTTATTACTTTACTTTATTTATAGAGCTATCTCTTATAATTAATACTAATATACTTATTAGTAAGAATAAGTATAAGGAATATAAAGTCTAGATTCTTAAGACTAACTTTAATAATTTAAAATATAATCTTTTATAGTATAATACTCTATATCTTACGCTTTAATTAATTCTATAAAGTAGGTTTAAATCTAACTTCTCTAAGGTAACTAGAAAGATCTAAAAGCTTTACTAAAACGTTTCTAAATTATTTAAATATCTACTACCTTACTCTAATTAAATTACTAATAAAGCTATTCTAAGACTAGAAGTTAATTCTACTAACTATTACCTCTAATATAAAGTCTCCTACTATCTAAATAGTAAGGCTTATAAAACTAACTTTAATCTTCTATTATATAGTAATAAAATAAATAGTAAGTTCTAAAAAAAGATTATTACTATTTACTAAAATAACTATAAAAAGAAAGTTACTATATATAGAGGTACTCTATTTTCCTAGTTTAATATTTTAAGCTTTAATAATAAGTAAGTAATATTATTTATAGTTTATATTATCTAATAATATAAAAAGCTACTATAAAATATATAACTATAGACTATAAAAACTAAATTTAAATTAAGCTTTCTAAAAAAGTTAAGCTTTCTCTTACTTATATAGAGTATATCTTTATATATACTATTTTAGATAAGACTTAGACTTTTATTATTACTAAGATTAGCTCTAAAGGTATACTTAGCCTTAATAAGTTAATATAGCTTCCTTTATATATATTTAACTCTAAGTAATTTAGTATTATCCTTAGCTTACTAGTAGTTAGAGTATATTTATAGTATATTATTCTAGTCTAAAAAGATATAACTTATTATTCTAAAAGACTTAGTATTATAGATATAAAATTCTTTCTCCTAGAAAAAGAAAAGACTATAGTAAGTTAATTAAAAGTATAGTTATTATAAGTAGATTAAAAGCTTAAGTTTTATTAAGTAGTATTTTAGGTAAGTAGCTAACAAATAAGAGTAATAAGTAAGAGTATAAAGTAGTATAAATAGTAGATTAATATAAACTAAAAGAGTATAACTTAAATCTTATTATAGTTAGAGTAATTTAATTTTAATCTAATAATAGTATCTATATAAGCTTATTTATTAATTCTAACTAAGTATAGCTAAGCTTAGTATTTATATATTTATACGTACTAAACTCTAATTTATAATTATAACTCTATTTATATAGAGAACTATATATAGAATTTAAAATTTTTACTAAATTTCTACTATTAAAATATAGAAGTATTACGTAGTAATATTTTTATATATAGGTACGTTATTTATAAATAAATAGGGTAGATACGTATAGTAGTATATATAATACGTATATAGAAGCTACTCTATATATTAATATATTCTTATTACGTAGATTATCTATTTACTATAAAGTTTCTAGATCTTACGCGGCTATAATATATTTTATATATCTTAATAAGCATAGTGTAGCGTTAGCTCTTTTATTTGCACACACACACTCTAACACACCATTCTACTACTGCAAGATCGCGGTGTCCAAGTCCCTAGGACCCTCGTATGAGTATTTTGTCCACCGGTTGGCTGTCGCTGCCTATCTGGGAAGGCACACCAACCAGCCATCACGACGTGCGAGTACAGGCAGGACTCTGGACGTATCTGGGAAGGCGCGCTAGGCAGTAATCACGACGAGCAGAACTATGAATTGAAATTTTTCAATCCCGAGGCCACCGCATCTTCTTCATCCTTATCACACACACCTACGAACACCATCAATCATTTGAATCCAGCGCAGCCAGCATCACCAGCAGCAACTATGGCTCCCGCAGCAGCAGCGCCCTTGGCCCACGCTACGACAGCTCCTCGCTTTTTTTGCCCGGAGCAGGAGGCCATGTATGACGCATTCCAGACAGGCGGTAAGCATCCATCGCAAGCTATGATAATGATCAGATGCTTCAAGACCCACCGTGTGTGTTGTCGACTCGAGGCTGACGACCGGTCTCTTCACTATAGGCAATGCAGCATTGATCGAGCTTCTCCTCCAGCTAGATCAAACGATGTGGCCACCGCAATGCAAACTCCCTTCTTGGCAGCAGCTCAATCGCCATCCTCACGGCGACACATAGTTCACCAGATAAACGAGATCCTTCTCTCTATGCCGCACGGATTGATACAAAATCTCATCCTCTGTGATCCATTTGCATCCCCGGCAGATTTAGCCCAACTACCTCCCCTCTTAATGCCGCCAATGCCACCCGTCAAAGTTACAGGCCGAAAGCCTTCTGCAGGCAATAAATCCACGGCAGGCAATTCAGATGAGCCTTGGACGAAATACCCGTGCATCTACATCGTCACTCACACCAATCAGCAAGGTAAAGCTCCCACAAGAGACATGTATGAGAGAGCTTTGTACCACATGACCGAATACTCCAGAGCTCCCTCGGGAATCAACACTTCTTCCCAACTGCAGGTCAAGAAGATTCAGGAAGAGATAGACAAGATTGTAACTACAGGAAGCTACGACCCTCGAGCTCGACCAAAATACTTCACCACCAACGCTGACCAGAAGGCTTGGGTGTCATGGACTGATGGTTTCGACACTAGATCGTCAAAGATGCCCAACACCTTGAATACTCAAGCCTTGGCATGGGTGGTGTCGAATATTGGATACACTTACAATGCTTCGCAGAGATCCATAGACCATGCTACACAAGTCAACAGCAACAAGATCATGAATGGAGTAGAGGCAGCAGTCTTTGTTGAAAGTAAGTCCTAACCCCTCACCCAGTAGCCTACTGGCTATCATTGCATGCGATGGGAACGATGGACGTCGGAAAGAGAGCGCGGCTGATGGGCCCCACCGATTTTGTGTGTGAAACACCGTCTTCGAAGATTTCTAACCTCGTGCAGCAAGACCTTACCGCCCCTACGCCATGAGATTCAAAGTCCTTGCCCATTTGCCATCGGGGTCGCATGCAGGCATTGCCGAGCATATGTTATCGCTTATTTCTTTCTCCTACACAAAGTTTGGTGGTTTGAACGGCTATCCTGGCGGGAAGCAGGTAGCCAGCGCCTTTGCTTTGCCAGGCTGGGCTTATCGGCACATCGAACTACTCATCAACAATTCTGAGCCATACCGAGCCAATCTGAACAGGGAAATGGTCCTAGCAAAGACAAGAGAAGAAGACGTGAAGCAAGCTGCGGAAACCAAGCTAGAAGTAAGTTTTCTGAGAACCACACCGCATGCGTGATCGCAGCCATCGCATTTGCTGGCTCCCACAGCATGTGTTCCTTACAAGATGCTGTGGCCTCCATCAACTTCGATTTCTGACAAGATGCTGCGGTCCCCATCAACTTCGATGGCTGCCGTGGTTGCATACATGGCCATACCACGAGAATGTATTCATTCGTCACACTTTACTGATCGTCTATAGGAAGCGACAAGTCGTGCCAAACTTCTCGCCGAACACGAGTTTCTGGACAAGCAAATTGCTCAATATGAGGCTATCCTCGCAGACCAAGAGCGACAAGGGAGGGAAGAAGGCGAGAGACAAGCTGGAGAACTTCTTGATCAATTCATTGCCGCACTGGAGAAGATATTGGAGGAGGCTAATGCAGAAGATGGCGAGATCTAGTGGGCGGTGGTGATGAACAAGTGCCATCCATACAAGCCATCCATCATCTGAAAATTGCTGAATGCGCCTTTTTGAACCATAGTCCATTTTTTCCTGCCAGCGCACAGAATCTAGGTACAATGCTTCGCCTTTGTCGCTTGGTTTTCCAGTCTGAAATATAACTTTCGCAAAACGTTCATCCACCAGCCACGGCCACTCCCACACTCCCTAACGGTCTAACCCGTCCTCCCAGCCACCAAGATCCCTCATCCACATAAGTCCGCCGAATATGTCATCTTGCGCCTCTTCCCACCTAGCTCTCCAGATTCTCTCCCGCACATCATGTGGTCTTACGTCGACTCTGCACCCCTAAGGTAGCCCGAATGCGCGGCCTCATACCCCAGGTCCATCACTGCTCAGTAAACGGGCGCGGTTATTTGGGAGAGAACCAGTATTGATACTTCTATTGCCCACACCGCCGACCGGGCCGCTGCTACGGAGCTGCGTGATGCCGTCATGAGTGACCACGCCTGAAGAATTGCGACAAGATATTCGGGGGTGGCGCAGCAAGGTCGCGCTCGCGCTTGTTGAGCGGCTATCGTATCGATTTACATACGCTAGTTATGGGGCGTTGGACTACCTCACGGGAAGTGACTCCGTGCCTAGCCCCTTTCGTTTCTTCGTTTCTTGGTATCTCCTCTCTTAGTGGACAAAATAAGTGAGCCGTTTCAGGGCCTGTGCCCCATAGCCTGCCCTTAACCCCTTAATTAAGGGACCTTCTTTATTATAGTAATTCCTTATATTCTTAAGTACTTAAGTTATTTAAATAGGTAGACGTAATTTAAAGAAGCTAAAGATTTAATTTTTAACTTCTTTACTAGAGATTCTTAGTTATAATAACTTTAAATATATTAAAACTTTTATTTATTTTATAATTCTTAGTACTATTTATTATAATAAAGATAATAGTATTTTTTTTACTCTTTCTAGCCTTTTAAAGACTTTTAGTATTTCTTTTACTTCTATAAAGCGTATTATTACTTTAAAGGAAGCTAAAATAACTTATAATAAGTTTAATTCTAAGCTAGATCTAAGAAGGAAGAAGAAACTTATAAATTAATAAGAATTAGTAGTAATTAGCTTATAAAACAACTAAGTAAGCTTTAAAAATAAAGCTTTACTATAGCTTAATTAAGTAAAAGAAGCTAAAGTTAATAAAAAGATTTCTAATAAAATAATTCGTTATTATTTATATAAAAATAAGAGATTCTTAACTTATAAAGCTACTCTTAAAGAATAGCTTCCTTCTTATATTATAATAGCTTATTTAGAATAGGTTAATAAAGCTTTAAATTAATTAAAAGAATTCTAAATAAATATTATTTTTTTTAATAAAATTTACTTTAGTATTAGTAAATAATATATTAAAATAATTAAAAGAAGAAAGAGAGAATATTTTAAGTTATTAAATATTTAATATTAACTAAAAGTAAGAAAGAATAAGAATAATTTAATAATTTAGCTTTATATCTTTATAGTAATTAGCTTTAACTTTTACTATATAATTCCTTATAAAGTTCCTACTAATAATATTAGTAAAATGTTATCTAAAGTATATAAAGATATACTTTAATAACTTATAGATAAATTAAAAGAAAAAAAGCTTTACTTTTAGTAAGATAATAATACTTCTTACTATTCTAAAAAGATAATAAAGTTTATTAAAAAGAAATTAATTAATTTCGTTAGACTATTACTAAGCTTACCTAATTTAAGTATTATAGAGATATAGACAAGTCCTTTAAGAAGAGCCTTTTATTCTTATTAAAAAATAATAATTTAGTCTAGTTTAAAATAGTTTAAAGAGTATTTCTTTACTTTAAAGTAAGAGACAATAGAGAAGAATATTCTATATTATTAAAAACGGCTTCATAACGTCTAATTATATAAAGGTAGAATAACAAAATATTAATATTTAATTCTTGTTGTTGAGATCTTGATCTGAAGGTGCACGGTCCTGAAACGGCTCACTTATTTTGTCCACCGAGAGCTCCTTTTCACGCGGGAGCTTTGAACAAAACAAGCACGCTCATCTCATCATTTCTCCTCGCTAATCATCTGGGACATTAGATTGCATTGACGCTGATGGTACTCGCTCGGTTGTCCTGTCTTGCTGAGTGCTGCGAGGCATTTCCCTAGTGCGTACCCATGTGCCAAAATTGACTGCTTGTTTTCACATTCCTTACATGGCAATTGTACTAATCGTTGTGTTCAAACTTGATATTTGGCTTCTTATTCTATGGCTTTAGCGTTTTTAATGACTTCGTTCGCGGTGTCGCCCACTTTTGCTCCCAATATTGTTTGCATCGCTCGAAGAAGCTCTGGTGGATCTTGACTAAATTCTACGAACCGACCATAATGTGAGTGCTATGTAAAAGGCTTGATACGTACTTCGGAAAAATAACACAATGAATACAGTAATGACATGCCTGCTAAAGTGCTGCCTTTGCGAAGGATCACAATTGCGGATCAAAGAACTTTCTACCTTCTATTCTACCTTGTAGAGTTACATAACAGTGGTTCACCAAGGAATCATCATTTCCCAGCCAAGTCCTGCTATCCTGAGAACAAAACACAGAAAAGTGCCCCAACAAAACCTGGAAATACTACATTCCGGCATCATAGAGAGTTTTAATCCGACCCAAAGAGCGGCAACACAAAAAGACTTGCACTCCACAAGCACCACATTCGCCACATCCAAGTGTCCATCTGCAAAGAGTTCCATCCAACAACCAGCACCGCAAGACAAGTTCCAACAATGACCACCAAAGCCTGAGCAATAATACCTGGGGTCCCTATGTGGTGCCATGGTAAGCCCCAGTATGCTGGCGCCGCAAATGTCCAGAACATGACAGGCACCGCCACAGACCAGCGAGATATGCTGTCGCCATACAGCAAAGGAGCTGAACAACGACCACGTGCTTTGTCGCCTGCGATATCTGCAAAGTCCTGGGCATGAATGGTAGTGCATATTGCCAGCCATAGTATGCTGAACCACGTCACAGCAGTCGGCGCGAATGATCCTCCTCCATGGCCACTCTTGGTCGTGACGGCAACAGCAGTACTGCCAATGCTGAACGATAGCAATCCGAAAGCATTCAAGGCATTTCGCATTATTGGGCTAGAATTGGCACCATCGAGGTCGTTGTAGAGCCAAATAAACGACATGAGAGATGCAGAGGCTTTGAATTGCATCTCCCCCATATAGTAAGATACAATCAATGTCGTAGGAATCAAGTAGAACAGAAGCTTTTCGGCACTAGCAGGACTCATAAGTTTCGAAGGCATTACTCTCCACGGTTTGTTCAGTGAGTCTTCTTGGATACTCCCAGGTAGACGCTGGTTTGCCACGCATTCGACCAGAAGATTGAGATATATCCACGCCAGAGTTGGTGGCACGCGATACAATACCGTTAGCCATGATGGAGACGATGGCAATGGATGATGCATTTCTGTCGAAAGATGTAGCAAGAATTGACCTGACTTGGCGTTTGTGATGGCCAGCAGGGTTTGAGGAACGACAATGGTTTTCATATCGGAGAAGTTGAATAGCCAGATATTGTATAGACCACGTCGAGCTAATGCGAGATAGACGGCAAAGAAGCTGGGGATGGCATTCTGCTCTGGCTCATGAGTGGCGATAATGCTCTCCTTCGAGTCGGTCATGTCGTTGTATTGCCTGATCTCTTGCAGAATCAATAAAGCTGTGGTGGATTTTGTAGGAATGAAATGAGGTCAATACTGCGGTCTTATATATACAATGTATCTCAGGCACTTAGGTAGGTAAGTAGACTTGACAAGTTGGCAATCACATTATCGCTCCATAACTTTTTCTGAATGCAACTTCATCCCATTGCTGACTAGACAGTAAATGTCACTGCATCCTCAGGCAGTCACCACAGAAATCAGTGAATTGGTATAGCTACTGGCCTGTGAAGCTTCCAATACCTTGGTAAGCCGGAACGTGGTTAAAGCAATCTGTGAGGTGATTCTGCCGTATGGGGAAGTTCTCAATTGAGGTCTTGGCCTGTGACTTGTATTGGTTTACAATATGAGGCAGAAAGCACCAAACAGGATTCAACTGGACTTATCCTTGATCGACATTTCACTTCAGACTATGTTTAAAGCCATGATCCTTCTAGTGAGATGCCTTTCTGGTATTGCGGCGAAGCTAAGCGCCACCAACAACTGTGCCGCAAATCATCAAGTCAAGCGATAGCATCAAAGCAGGCCTCAGATCATACTCTAAAAATCAACAACTACACCGCAACTTACGGCCTCCGAGCTGCAAAAATCCTCAAATCTGACTTGTTTCAAGCACTTTCAATATAAGTGTGGAGCTTCCCAAAACATACAACATATCACATTCCCAGACTCACTACCCCCGACACACTATCCAAGAACTCAAGTAAATACCTTTACAATACTCTCAAGATGAATATCTCTGGCTTAAGTCCGCAAATATGCCTCAACACGCCAATAATAACGCCTCCAACCTCTAACGCGTTCTGCGCTACAACCATTGGCGTAAATATATCCAGTATTCTCAGCTCTTGTTGTCAACACAAAATCGTCCCGTACGGTGTCGTATCTGGTATCCCTTGCTTTCTTTACTGCAACCTTACCCAAGGTGCCGACTTCAACGCAGTCCAGCAATGTATTACATCAACTCCAGGAATACTGGGACTCGGGGGTATTGCGACCGAGTGCGGCCCTGCACAGTCCAGATCAACTCCGTCGCTTGTACTCAGAGGAAATATACTAGGATTGGTAGTTGTCTCAAGTCTTCTAGTGAGCTCTGTCTTCATGTAGCTCAATGATTCTGTAACTCGTTCGCTGATTGGTAAAGTTCCCTACTAAACAACGTGGCAAGCCAAGTCGCTAACAGAAATAGATTTAGCACGAATTGTTCAGGTTGCTGGGTCATGAACAGAACAGTTTCTTCTATCATCAAATATGAGGAGGCCACCTTGGGTAAAAGTATGCGATATCGACACAAGGGCTGTCTTTGCTAGCTTTTTGAGAGATATCTAGTGCCAGGCGCTTGCGGAGTCATACTGTAGACCTGCGTTGTGATAGCTTACCTTTTACGAATCAAATATAGGATCCTTTGGTTCTATTTCTCTTGAACCGTGATGAATAACTGGGAGCAATACTGTGTGGGTTTACGTTCTAATGATGATACTTCATAGTAGTTTCGATGTTGTTCTAGAATCGGCTGTCGGCAGAAACCTTCATTTATCTACGGACCAGCAGATTAGGTAGACAACACGGCATGCAATTCATACAACACAATTAGACAGACAGTCTTCCCCGATCATAAAAGCCCGTAATTGAAATATTCCAATTGCTGTTTGACAGTTCAACGTTCCCAGTGCAGCAAGATACCTTATTCCATTATGCTACATGACTGCTCAAATAGGATTGACCAACCCGATAATCGTAATAACACAAGATATGACAGGGCAGATCTTTGTGGCGGCCTTCTGGAGGCGTTTAAGTTTGCTGAGCTTGGTACTGCTGAAATTTCACTGCCGGATGTAGATGATGGCGTAGGACTGGTGAGTAGGACTGCTTGTTCGTGGTTGTCATGAGAGATTTCGCTGAATGATTACTAACAAAACTCGCGGATGTTGGGGTTGGCTGCGATGCTACTGATGCCAACGACAACTCTTTGCTACCGACTTTATAAATGCCAGTCTTTGGACCAGCTGAGAGGTTGCTCAACCCGGCTTCGGTAGTAATGTCTCCATTCACTCCAGCGGTATCGCCATATGGGAAGTAGTCGGGGCGGCAACCATATATTCCTAAAAGCAATACAAAATATTGGAGTTCGGATGTAGTTAAGACTAGTAAATCTGGCGGTGTAGTTGCCGATGCAAATTATCCATTTACGATGGCAGATGGAATCAAGATGTAGAATGAATCATTGACGTGTAAGACAAAACAGACGAGTCAAATTAGATGAAAGGCAATGGAGTCCAGGCCAATATCAGAGTTCAAAAATCTGGAATTCTGAGAGCTTTCCAATGCAGTAACCAAGAGCCTTCTGCCAGAAAATTGAGATTTAGCTGATTTGTTATATACATTAGCGATTAGGAATACAATCTAGTGGGTATCAGACAATACTAAGAAGCCTCCTACTACTTATACTTTAGCCGAGTAGCTTTGACTCCTCCTCCGCTGCAAGTCGATACGCTTCCAGAGATACTGGTATCTCTCCAGAATACCCAACATCGCCCTTTACCGTCTCTAATAGTTTCGTGACTTTCCCAACCAACTTGGCTATCCAGCGATCATTAGCCATGCCACCAACGATTCCTTTTCGCCAGGTCTTCTCCATGCCCGTATTGACCGTCTTGCCAAAGGCTTTCATCGTATCCTTGAGGCCTGCCACACGTCTGGACGAGGTTGACATTTCCGAATCGTCAGAGTCTACATCCACATCGGCCGGATCATTTTCCAGACTCTTTTCAATTTCAATAAACTTTGTGGCTTTGACAAGTGCAGCAATGAAGTCAAGTAATTGCTGGTCCAATACTGCAGGTAGACGCGCTCGCGCGGATATTTGAATCTTCGTCACGTCTTTGCGCAAGTCGTCAAGCTCATCGATTGCAGTGATAGTCTCCAAGGTGCCATCAGCTTCATCTACCTCTTGCTTCTTCTCCCCAATTTCTTCTTTCTTTGGAATTGCAGGAAACAGATGCTCATGGTGGGGAAGCAGGAATATCGGAATTACGACAGACGCATCAGCGCCGCGCAATTGGATTGGTTGAGAAATGGATGTCTCCAATGGTAGTGTGCGGGATATGTTTACATCTGCGACAGATAACCGCGCCTCGATGTCGAAGCTAGTGAAGAAAGGGACATGAGCTATACTGGCGAGCTGGTTAAGCTGCAATATGAACTTTGCCTTGCTGAGATATGTGTTGACGCGAGTTTCTAGACGGCGAATGTCCGCACTGGTGGCACTGTAGTGCTTGAATACATGGCCCTGAAGTAAGTGCTGAATCCATTTGCCAGAGCTGCCAACAGTAATGGACGTAATTTGAATAGGGTGAAAGTAACTGAGCGGACTGAGCAGGAGGCGAAGAAGCATAGGAAGTCGATGTAGGAATCTTTTGACGGAAGGATTTGAGAGATTCTGAAATGCTGTGACCGAGATCGAGTTTTGAGGCGGATGTGGAATTGAGGCACGATCGTGGAGGCGCGCACATACTGCGGCACGAACATGTTTCTCATTCTCTCGATCAAAGTTCTTGTCTATTTCAGATTTCTCGAGGTTCTGAATGATTTTCTCGCGGCTTTGTGCGATACAGCTGGTGGAAGCTATTTGCTTCAAAGCTGCCTCGTACTCCTCCGTTGCGTCGGCAGAGGCAGACGATATTGCCTCAATAGACTCCAGCCCTTCCTTAACGGGCGTAGACTTTGGTGGTACTGTCTTCCGGGGAATGTTGTATGATATTGGCTCTGCCTTTTCTACCATTGGAGTCGCAAGACTCTCGGCAGACATAGTAGCGGCTCTAAGCAGTGCTGATGGGGTATCAGAAAACAGACGAGGCTCATCAGCGACTACCGTTCCGTCCCCTAGGTCTCCAAAGGTCATTTCAAATTCGCCACCCTTCAGATTCGCGTATACATCGTCAATTTCAATCTTTCGAAAGAGAGAAACAGTGACTTTGTCTGTTGTGAGTGATAGCTCCATATCATCCATGAGTTTGATGGCGACTTCAACTCCATGGGCAACAATCGTGAGTGAGGACAACGAGACTGTGACGCCACGAATGACAAAGAGCCCTTGTACCTCTGTATCGATCTCTAGTGCGGGTAAGTTGAATAAGGCAATTTTATCATTGATGAAGTGCGAGTCTTTCAAGACTGCGCGTAGTTGTTTTCGCACGAAATTCGAAACTCGATCAAATTGGAAGAGCGCGGACAGCGCGATGAGCGGGTAGCAGCCGGCGACGAAAACCCAATAGAGAAGCCATGATGTCGCAGCGACTGCGTAGATCAGATTCAAGGTGGACAGGAAAGGCCAGAGGCCAATGAAGGGAAGAAAGCGTTGACCATTGGCAGCACCGAGAAGAAGTGAGTAGGTCAGAATGGGTGCACCTGATATTAACCAGCGCCGAGGCCACTCGAATTGAGAGATGAATACCAGCACTACAACAGCAAATACATGTGGTGTAGATAGCCATCGCGTACGTGCTGCAATGGGGTCGATCGTAGTCTGGCGGGTTGGATCAGGTAATTTGATGTGGATGTTGTCCATGATTTCAGTCCAGTTCCGCTCCCACAGCCTTAATGTTGACAAATGTAAGAACTTCAAAGATGATGGGTATCGGTTGTCCAAGTTATCGATCCATAATTCGCATTTGGGTCCAAAAATTATTGAGACTGGAGCTTGCTAAGGAAGGATTGATGGTGAAGTACTGGGCAGTAAACAACTGACGTCTATTTTGCGTGGAGATGTAGCCATTACGTCATCGGAGAACAATAGCGTAAAGGAACCTTATTTACTATGTACATACCCAAGTTTCTTGACTGCAAGAACGTGAAGTGGACCATCTGAACCGTCTAGTACATATTATAATTTGCAGAAATAAAACCTATCCCAATCTTTTTTTAGATACTACATAGTACCCATGCGTTGATCCAAAGCATCCCCGTAGGATATGCTGATCACTTGAACGTGGCACTTGTAGGTACCGGCACGCCGGGTATCTTAAAGACCATTTCCCCACAAATTAACAATCCCCAGCTCATTTGGAAGCGCTGCAATGCTGCAAGATGATGGCAAGTCTGGAACGTATCACGGTATCACGGTATCACGACTTGGTCATCAGTCAATAGAGTTTGCAAGTCTCAAGCTGCAGCGTGAACCCACAGGCTCCGTTTTCGCCAACATGGACTGAAGCATCGACTTCACCTTGATACCAAAGCATCGACTTCACCTTGATACCAGTAACATTCTGACTGCTGAGCCTAACAAATAAAGTGGAATGCTTGTGTTCCTCTCCAGCAGTCCATCTTTTTTGTTACCATGACTGAGTGATAACGAATCTGTCGCCGTGTTCTTCGGAATCAGCATCTCGAAACTTTTCGATTCCTCCTCCAACACCCTCTGCATTCACCTGCCAATGCCCGTCGACTACCATTTGCGTCCAATTCTTGAGTACGCGATATAGTTGAATGTCATGGTATTCAATGAAAGGATTGTATCCTTGCGTGTACAACATGTCATGGTGACTCTCTGGCTCGGGCTCGTTTTGACATTCACGCGGCCCTCCGATAAGCTCACCGTCGCTGGACCTAGCGAATCCTTTTTGGCCCAGCTTGAAAGGAAGTACAAGTTTCACGCCATCTGCAAAAATCATGTGGTGTCTTTCGTCGTAAGGGCTGAGATATAGGCCGGATGGATATTCCTCCACATCTTCGTAGCCACGTCCGAAAATTGGCCCGAAATTTCTTACTGTTTCGTGAGCACGAAAGAGAAGAACGGGGTGCCATTCTTCTTCATCCTCGAGTGGTACATTCATATAGGGCTGGTTTCGTAGCTCATCTTCCGACTGAATGGCGATTCCCGGCGCTATGAACTTGAAAGATGGTCGCTTTGCCTTCAAGAAAAACTCCTTCGCGAAAACTTGAAGCTTCACTGCAGCCATTGTAGACGCATTTGCCAATGGTTCAGTGCTGTCGACGGTTGGATGAGGAAGCCTTGCTGAGATAGCATCCACTAGGTCCTGGAATGCCCCTAAAGAACTTTGTAAATCATGATTGCTATACGGTAGAAGAGTCCAAGGTGACTCTACTCGATATTCACCCTCGACAAGGCCGCTAGCAATTACGATCTTGCCTTTATCTATCATGTCGATATAAGCATCAAGTATGACTTCCAAAGGCAACCATTTTTGTCGACCATTCGAAGTTGTACCTTCATCTTCAATTGTAGGCTGGATGATTGCAAGATTTTTGACCTGGTCGAAACTAGCAACAGTTGCGGTAAGTAAAAGATTTACCAGCACATAATTGAGAAGAAATGCTTACATCAAACCGTTAGTATGTCCAAGCGGCATACCATACAAGTATAGCCAAAGGAACCGCCTCCCCTCCACTTCTTGTAACTCGTCGTTTATTGCGTCGAGTATTGTTTCTGGATCAGTTACACAGGCGAGAAAGTAATGCCACGACCAGTCGTCCTCTTCAGGACATAAAATGACTCGTTGTAAAAACTCGACGACAGGCTGCGCCAGCACGTATCGGATACGTTCAGCTTCTTGGCCATAGAAGTCCCACCATGATCGACGTTCAAGGGTTTCCAGGTCACGTCCTGTTCCAAGCCAGCCACGTTCGATAACATGATTGTGAAGTGCTGCGCAGCGTTCAAAATCAAATGTGCCGTTCGTCGAAGCTGTGTTGATGCTTGTCACACGATACCGTTGAATATCGGTGAGCTTTGGCTTCATATCAATCGTCAAGTGTTTGCTCAGGCTTCCGGTTATCTTCGATCCTTTTGTAATGACTCGAGCGACGCATCTTGAGCTGATAACCAGCAGGAGCGGCAGGCTCCAAAAGTCTCATTTGAAGCTGCTACCATCTTTATATAGTAGTAGAATGCTTACTTTTCGTGGCATTTGATGAAGTCCAATTTCTGGTAGGATTCACACAATATCGGTTTATATTGTCGTAAAGGAGCCTGAGAAGAGATACTGTAGTATGTACTATTCAGGGGCTACCGTAGAGCGCTCGCCGCTAGTATGGATCAGTGCGTCGGGCAGAGCCGTGCCTCCCGAATTAGCGTGCTCCCAACTCCATGTATCGTCATCCCTTCGTATACCAACTGACCATATCTAATTTAGCGTATAAAACTGACCAATTGGTAACTCAGTTGTAAGCCAAAAAACCATAGCTTTTGTGGACCAAAGGGGCAGTTTTGTATAGAAATTGGGGCAGTGGCTTTCTTTACTTACTTAAATCAGTTAGAGTAGCTGCGGGAAGCTGCGGGTGAATATGGTCTTCCCGTAGCGCGGTATACGAAGGGATCAGATGCACCAAGTTGATTCTTGAATCGTCTGGTCGTGTTGGGCACGAAACAAGTGGCACGATTGTTGAGCTCACATACCAGCAGCTCATGTGTCTGAACTAGAAATAAATAGTCGGACTCTCGAATGTCATGGGTTCATTATAGTAGAGAAGACATGCTTCCAATCGTATCTCATAGCCTCATAGGCCGTGATAATGCCTTGAAAATATAGTACAGCTTGATTCATCCCGGAAGCTCAAAGATGGGTGTCTCTGCGACGGGCTTTCTTTTTCGTTTCCAAACACTCCTCGAATCCAGCTCCGTTGGGATTTGATCGGACCCCATTAGCTCAGGAAGCATCGTGCCTGTATCACCCAGTTCAAAGCGCTGGGTAGACTGCAACTCCATGATGTTATTACCAGGTTCGACCTGCATTGGTTTCCGGCCAGATTTGTCCAACTCTTCCAGATATGAGCACATCTCTTTGATCAAATTGTCTCGCACAGTGGCTGGATCCACGGGAACTTCGTTGGCGCCCAACAGTGCCGCAAGCGCACCCGGATACGCTGGAAAATTGCGCGTTGAATATGTCACATCTGTCAATTTGATGCCATACGCAGAACGAAGAGGTACTTTTCGTACTTTGAGTGCGTAACAGCTGTAATAGGCAATCCGACTTTGTGTTTGACTTAGCCGGATCAGAAAAGAGGATTCGGAGATTTTGAACTCTATTGCATAGGCGTTGAGACATTCTCTGACGGCGTCAATGAGCCACTGGCCATCGCGTTGTGTCCGGAATGAAAGAGTCTTTGCGGAACTGAAAGTGGCAGTGGGAATCAGCTTTGGCTTCATGGTAACTCTAGGCTTGCTGATAGCCATCATGAGCTCTATACTAGGATGAACACGAAATAATGCGTCGTGCTCAAATGGTAGAACTGTCATGCCGGTTAACGGACGAGTTAGATCTCCATGGCTAAGAGAGTATAGTTCGTTGATGTATTTTCCTTGGATCGTTCTCAAGTCTCCAGTGGATGTCCTAGAAACATATTCCAAAGTACTGACCACCTTATTGTACTTCCAATTCAGAGGGGCAGCCATCATTACTTTGGTAACATCTCGTGGTACGGGGTTACCCATGGCATGTAATTTGATGGTTGCCAGGGCGTTGGTAAGGAAATTCAGACTGCGCAGTTCTGTAGCAATCAGAACAGCACGGCTATCGTAATAACCATACATAGTCGCGTAGCCTTGAACAGCCACGGCCCAAGCAAATACAGCATCAAAACCTTGGTTGAGGACAACGCAGGTATCACCTAGCCAGCGAGCTGCAGCCATTTCAACACTGTCCACTAAATGATTTGTTTGGTGAACATTTGCAAGAACTGCATTAAATGCTTCTTTGGCTCCAAAAAAATCACCACCAAAGGAAGCACAAACACCGATCAGAAACCGGAGATATCTAATGTTAGGCTGGACAGGAACGTTGTCTTGTATGACAAAGGCGCCTGCTTCTGCTGATGATATTTGTACCTCGATAGCAGCTTTGGCTTCTTGCCAGTTGTTCTCCGAAAAGTGACGAAGGATTGTTTCGGCATTTGCATCGAGATCTATGTATGGTTCCTCGTCTTCAAGAATTGGTGATGGTGGGCCGCTATCTGTCAAATCGAATGTTGCAGCCGTACTGATTGGTTCAAGTGATGGAGTGCTTTGGACGGGTGACAAGTGGAGATGATTTCCAGGCCATGCTGGAGAAGCTGGGATAGGTATATTTCTGGGTTCGGGAGTCTTGGGTGGTATTGGTGGAGGCGTGTGAGCAATTTCTTTTCCAAAATCTTCAGAATGAAATTGTGAGTCAGAAACAACTTCTTTGCCAATCTCTTCATCTTTGAAAATTGAACGTTCAATTCCTCCTGGAGAAAGTGGTTGAGACTTTGCAATATAAGGCGAGCTGTTGGATGATGGTCCAACCAACGTGTTTGATAGGGTTGGTGAGGTTTGATTACTCAAAGAGGCGGCCAATATACTAGGGGATCTTCTTGGACTTGGAGTTACACTATATAAATCATCTTCGTGATAGTCTTGGTTATGGCTACTCAATCTTCTTTCTATTGTGGTGTCCGTACGTTGGTCATCATGGAAAGCAAGAGACGGTATGGATAAATCTCCGGATTGATGCCTTATAGGTCGTCTTGGAACTGTTGGCAGAACACTGCTTGGACTCGGAGGCAGTATCACTTGCGCCGGAGGAAGAGGCAATGGTATGTTTCCAGGACCTTCGAAATCTCCAGGGCCAGGACTTTGTATTTGCGTTTCGTCACCTCGGACTGGAATGGTATCATAGCTCGGCGGCGCTTCTTCAGCCTGCAACTGATGGACAGATCCGGGATGCTCATAAGGTACTAGTAATCGACCTTCGTTTTCTGCCCATCTCACCCACTCAATTACAAACGTTCTTGAAGCTTGAACGGTTTCTTTTGTGATGCCTTTTTCCTCAAGTCTGTTCGCAACATGATCCCAAGCTCCTGGGAAACCACCTTGGGTTGACTCCTGTAGCCGTTCAACATCAAGCTTGTCTCCGCTCTTCACCATAAAATCGAGGGCCCTAGACACCCGGCCTTCCGTTTTCATCAATTCATCATGAAAATGTGGTAGATCGTTCGCTAATCGTTCTATCTTGCTTTGAATGTCGGCTTCACCTTGCGACGAGTCGGGAAGATGAATATGGCTTGCGGCGGCGACCGAGGTATTTTCTTGTATCAAGGCCTTGAGCTGATTAAGATAGGCGCGTGTCAAGCTCAGTAAACTTTGCAACCTTGCCGTACTGTTTTCGGAAAGAGGATTTGATGTAAGGTGTTCTTCAAAATCGTCCAGAGAATTGGCTATCGTTCTTACAGATGGTCCCAAGTTCTGAACCTCGAAATCTGCGGAAGACCGACCTGCGCAGCGTTAACAAAAGGCTTCAAGAATGCAGTTTCAGTAGTACATTTTCGGAATAACTTGAGAGATATGGTCCCGAGTTCCTCAACGTCATCTCGCAAGGCCATTGTTAGCAGGTCGCTAAGTCTGTTTTTTCCGTTGGTCTATCCATTCAGCTGTTTGTGTTGTAGCTGAAGGCTTTCTCTCTGGCGCGTTGCGTGTTGCCGTATCTCCATGAACAAGATAGGAATTCTGATGCTTTAGGGCGGTTTGAAGCAAAAGTTGATGACAGGGAACTGTTGCGGCGAGGTTGCAGGGTGACTGTGAGGGGCAAAGCGATTGTTTAAGTCAAGAAAATCTATTAACTGGCAGGAATACAGAAGGCTCACTTCGAGTTATTATTGAGTCAAAAGGCGGCTGTGCTGGCTGATTTCATTGGTCCAAGCAAAAGAAACAAGCAACGCCGTTGAAAACTTGAAATCAGACGCCTCGTGCTGATCCGAAACGCAAAACAACGCCTCTTGAAGTGTCAAACTCCAATTTAAGTGTATCAAGATTCAAATGTTGATTTGGTCGCGTTGGATCCTGAGCTTTGATAGACGTTGGAGAGAAAGTTGGATCTTGAATAGCCCAGTCAACAGTCGGTACTTTTCTTCCAGGTCAAGATGATATCATTGAATGAATCGATTAAATCTGCCTTGGAGACTTGGAGTAACAGGTAGAGACAGGCACGATCCCAAAGTCCGCGTGGAAGCTGGATTGGCTGGCAGCTGGGTGGCTGAATTGAGGGAACCATTAACCATTGATGGATGTCACAATCTTGATCATACATGGTCGATCTAAAAATAGGACTTTAGTGTTGAAGCTGCGCCGCAAAGAATTACAACTACCTCGCTCTGTGATGTTTCTTGAAGGGTTCCAATCTCAATCGTCGACTGTAGAGTCTGATCTAAACATTGAACTTACACCTGTGGTAGTAACCTTGGATCGCAGATACTAGACTCAGTCCTCGTGGGCGCTGGGAAGCTGGAATTGAAGGCGCGTTGAGATCATCCTTGCGCGACAAAGATCCATGCACATAACCTGCCACCTGCCATCAGCTCCGACCTTGGACTTCTCCTTAAGTCCTAAGAAACATTGTATGATCATTTCAACGGTTCTGGTCTATTGAAACATGCAGTCGCAGTCTAAAATCTCATCTTCAGAGCCATTTTCAGTCGTTATCACCGGCGGACTAGGATGTGTCGGTATAGCAATCACAACATGTCTTGCAGAAAGACTACCGCATGCTACCATCCATATCTTGGACCTGTCAATACCAGATAGAGTAGACGATCGGTTCTCGGACACAGTAGCAAAGTACCACAAAGTCGACGTGACAGACTTGGACTCCGTCCTAGAAGCTTTTCAGTGTATCAGACCTCCGATTGTTATCCATACTGCAGGCTTACTCCCGAGCGTAGCTACCAAGATTGGACTCGGCGATGCTGGACTTTTCAATGTCAACGTAGGCGGTACCAAGAATGTACTCAAGGCAGCACTGCAAGTTGAAGCGGAGGCTTTAGTGTACACCAGCTCTTGCGATGTGGCCAAGACTGATAGTTGGGCAGACCTGATCAACGTCTCCGAGAAGGATGATCCACCGGCTGATGCGAAATTCGACGATAAATATTCCGAAACCAAGGTATTTTAGCTTCATGCTGCCAAAGCTCCGACCTAATATTGCATCAAATAGGCCCACGCAGAACGTCTAGTCTTAGACGCTGCCACCACCTCGTCAATGAAAACATGCGCTCTCCGCGCTCACGCAGTCATCGGTAGAGGAGACAACAATCTTGTACCACTGCTAGCAAACGTTCCGCGCGGAATCATCATCGGACCAGGAAAAAACCTTTTCGACTTTACTGGAGTTGATAATTTTGCTCTCGCACACGTTCTCGCTGTCGAAAATCTTCTAGGGACTGCCACCGCGAATGGCAAGGCATTCTTCACCACCGATTCAGACCCAAAACCGTTCCGCCAGCTGTTTGAAATGGTCTGCTCCGAACTGGATCGTAAAGCTGGCAAGAAAATCCCTGATGGAATAGCGTATCCATATAGAGTGATTCCGATTTGGCTGGTAGTCCTGATCCTAAGAATTATCAATTTCCCGTTCAAGATCCTAGGCAAGGATGATGTTCTGCCCGTTGACGGCGTTGGCAATGGTACCGCCCAACGATATTTCGACAACAGCGCCGCAAAAGAGTTATTGGGCTATAATCCAGAGGTATCACTCGACAAGTCGGTTCAAGACGCATGTGAGACATACAACAAGACGATATCTGCTTTGCAATCGGCAAAGAATCTTTGATTGGATCGCACCTATTATACAGTGTAGAGAATTCCTTCATCGGTAGAGCCATGTGGTAGATTACAGTACAGTTTCCTCCTTCAAATAATGGTCTATGTATAACCATACGAAACCCTCTTCTCAAGCAGACTGCAAAGTCTCTTGAACAACTTGAGCATTCGAGGAGAAAAGGTTCAAGTCGTTATGCTGGTAACTCCCAAGAAACAAAATGCCAATGAAGTATTTGAACCCTTTGGCCGCTTCCAAAAGCATTTCGAAGCATTTATAGCCCATATCTTATCCTATGCCGCAGACGTAGCAACAGCCTTCGTACGATAACTAGTACGAGTTACCACAACAGTTTCTTTGGTGCAGCTATTGGCATCCTTGGTGTTGCTCTGTGGCGACTTCTGGTTTGCTGACGGGACTGCAGTGGGCGTCACGTAGATTGTACTAGAGACAACCACAGTGTGGGTATGAATTCCGCACACGCTATTGCCCTCCTGACCCTTCTGGGGCGTTGGTGGTGTCTCTTGGCTGCCATCATCCTCATCGCCTTCCTCCTCAGCGTCGTCGTTCTCATCGTCATCGCTGCCATCATCATTATCGTCGTTCTCATCGGCTTCTCCTGCGCCATCATCTTCGCTGGCTTCAGTCTCATTGTTTCCTTCATGGCCATCCTCGGACTCTGCTGACGCATCGTTTGGCACTTCAGTGACATCCGGAATCGCAGGAGTTGCGGGAGTTGCGGGCGTCTCAGGAACCTCAGGGGTCTCAGGGACTACGGGAGCTTCTGGGGTCTCTGCTTCAGGGATGGAAGTGGCACTTGATATAGAAGCGCTGGCGATTTGAGTTGGTGGTACGATTGCTGGAACAGAGGTGGCAAGAACTGATGTAATCAATGTTGTGGGAGATGAAATTCCGGCAGATTGAGTAGAGGACTCGGCTCTTGAGACCTCTTCGCTTGGATTTGCAATGGAGGCAGCCGACCCATCCAGAACCTTGACAGGCCCAAGGGGACCAGATATGGTGATGTCGCGCTTTGGAGGCGTGATGTCTTGGCCTCTGTTTGCTGGCCCAGCGCGTTTTGCTTTGCAGTCCGCATTGATGGCATTACACTTGCCCATCCACGCCTGGCAGGACTGGACGCCAGTTGGTGGATTGTTGTCATAACACTTTTGGTTTTGATCCCAGCAATTCTGGCTAGACTATGAGGACAGTTAGCACTCTTCGCGATTGGTACTTTTGGAACTACTTACGGCCCAACATCCGGCTTCGTCACCACTACTATACTCTGGAACTTCAACTCCACAGAAGGCGCTTCCGCTTTCGCAAATGCAGCCAGCAGGTTTTACTCCCTCAGTCTGTTTGGCCTGTGAGGCTTTACCATTATTCACCAGCTCCGCAACAGCAGGACCAGGAACAGGATAAGGAAGCTTGAGTGGTCTGTCGTATACATTGAAGCTATCCGAAACATCGGTCTTGGAAACAATTCCTGGAATAGCAACAGTCTTTGCTGGTATTTTGTTGCCAGATGAGTTGAGGAAGATTTGAGCGCAGCCGATATAGTACTGTGGATCGCCATGGATTGCGTTTTGAAGAGCGAGCAACTCGGCGCGGACGAGATAGCTGCCACCAACAAGACCTTTGGGGATTGGCGCACTCAGATAGCCGCCATTGTCGATGAGTTTGTTGACGCACCATTTTTGAGTGGCTTCGTCATAGCCTTCGTCGAATATTTTGAACCAACCATCGCCAGCGGCGGTGTCCGAGATGGCTGAATCAACCTTCTTCATGTAAACAGTGCATGGTCCCACGTGTGAAATGTCGATAACACGAGCATTGAACTTGTCAGGACTTTCTCCCCATTCGAAAGTTATGGTAGCGCCATCAGGAACTGGACAGACTCGGTTGACTCCTTTAGTTCCAGTGACACCGCAGGCCATGTCCGAGCTGCTCAGGTTTTCGACTGGCTCATTCCAATGGTTTCCATCTTGGTTCATACGAACGCAAACGTCCTTGCCTTGGTCTTGACCGTTGATATAGATGCCGTGAATTCCTGCATGGCCGAGAACTGTATGTGCAACAGAAAATGCCCAAATCGCGGCCCGAGGTTGGAAGAATCTCATGATCAGAATTGTTCGGCAAAGAAGTATGGTAAAGAAAGTCAATGTATCACGTCTGGTTCATAGAAAGTTGAGTTTTTATAAGGAAAGAAATAGGTCGACAGCTCAGCTGGATCGAGACTAGAAAGAGTGAGTGTTAGAACGAGGGGTAACTGGACACCAGAAAGAAAAGAAGGACGAAGAGAAGAGACGAAAAGAAGAGACGAAAATATTGAAGACTTAAGAGTAGAAAATCCACACTGTGGAGATTGACTTCAAGGGATGGGAGCACGACTTCACAAACGGGCCCCACGAAGCAACAAACGGCTACCTGCTTTCGTCTTGCGTTCATTACACTAACATTTGAACCAGACATACCGCTGGGCAATCTTAAGACTCTAAGCTGCTCCCTTGCCAGGCAAGCATTTCCACTGATATTGAGGCGATCCTCGTCAAGTCCAGAGAAACCGAGGCTGGCCATTTGCCTACCCAGTGAAATATGGAAGTAGACAGAACAATAGGCCTCAGGATGAAACTTCTAAAAACAAGGGCGCTGAAGGGTAATTTTAGCTCGCCCGCCGCACTACATAATGAATCAATTTATCTTTGGCCGCGAATCTGACTGGACATTCAGAACACTCTGGGTAAGGCTGGCAAGGCTGGGCAGTACTAGCTATCAAGGAATCTCCCATAATATGACCGTCCTGTGCTCATTAGCACTCTGGATCTGCCAATCGCTTAATCTGATCATCATGGACAACGTCTTTTCATTTTGAGATGAACCTGGTTTTTGACAGGATCACAAATTACCTCTTGCCCTTTGTGGCCGATGAGCCGTAAGGGATGGCGCAGAAGGATTGGCCAGCCGAGAAGGAATGAATTGGCACAAGTTCCTCAGCATTCACAACGTTCGGAAACTTTAAATGCGTTTATCGTACAGCAGAACGGCTAGGTGTAATGTTCGTTCCACAGGTCCGATAGTGGACCGGCATGAAACATCTGGGCATAGCTAAGCGCCAGGAACCATCCGAGTTGTTTCCACTTCTGCTTTACTTAGCATATTCATTGGGCGACAAAATGGTCTTTAGACGCGATTCCAATGTCTATGATCCATCCATGGATTTTACTCCCTCCTCATGCTCATTGCTCCCACTACCGTGGTATTGGCGGTACAAAGGTCGTGGGCGTCAACAGTACTCTACTTTCTTACGTTATCCACAATAACGTATTTGAACACAGAACTTTCTTATCTCTCGTATCTTGGGTGATCTTCAAGAGAAGTTCAATAAATTCTCCGTGTCAGTGATCGATGGTTAACATTTAATTTCAGGGCGAAAACGAAAGTAACTAACGGTGCTCCACTAAGTTGGCTGGTGTTGTAAGAGCAGTCCGAAAAGGATTACAAGTTGGAACATTTGATGATACTGCTTGGGCCAATTTTTTTTTGACTAATGCCTTCCATTCACAACCTTGGAAGACACAGCATCGGCCCAACCATGTCTTTGCTACTCTATCCTATAGTAAGTTACCCTCCAGCATGCCTGCAAAAGTTGAATTCTTCTCTGAGTCATTCAGTACTAGTGTATGTTTTCTATGGAATAAGCGAGCTACTGCTATAAAATAGCTTTACAGTGAAACCTGCCTTGCGGTCTCAAGATTCTTCTAAAAGGTATGACCTACAACACTTCAACAAACATGATCGTCCCGTCAGGGAGTAATCCATTGACAATCCTAGAGTACAGCCAATGGTTCATGTACTTGACGGCACGTACGGCCATCCGATCTTCAAGTCCATTGGCACAGCCCCCGCTCGGTAACTTGTTCTGCTTAGCCTCAATCCAAGCCAGGCTTCAATGCAACTCTTCTTATCAGCAGAGCACTATTTAGAGGCGCGAACTCTACTAATTTAGAGGCCATTATTCCTAAAATTCCCATAGAACTTTGGGATTCCGGCCCTCAAATCACAAATATGCCGATCTATCGCCTGTGTGTGTTCAATTCAGCAAGACTTGAAGACGACCGGGCAAATCTCTACTATACCACCCTTTCGAAATTACACGCTCAAACATTCAACACTGATGCCAATGCTGTACGAGTGGAAATTGACTCAGAGGGACCTATATGTAAGGTTTGTAGCCCTGACAAGATCTTTTGTGGTTCTGGATTTTTACTATGTTGGTAGGGCGGATATGGCTTCAAACCAGCTAGGGGAGTCTTCGGTTACAACAAACACACGAATTATATCGTCGCTTACGTCGACTTTCGAGGCCCAGCTGAGGTCTGGCAGGAACATTGTCGGAAAATAACAAGAGCCTTCCCCGAGTTCAAGTCGATATACCTTCAGCGATTGGAATATGAGTTTGAGTTCGGAGGAATAATTGCGGCGCATGAAGAGAGCGCTCAAAGCTCTACAGACGCGCCTCCAGGATATTCTGATCAGTTGAGAGAATAAAGAAGTGACATTTTTCAGAACTCAGCATATTCTGGAGTTGGAAGCTGCTCCATCATCTAATTTGACCAAGCTATAATCATTAGGAGAGTTCATAACAGCCCGGAACAAGACCTGAAATTAGTATTCGATGAACTTGAATGACTGGAAGGCCTAGGTACCTATATATTCGGAAACTCTATGTAACAGCATTTCCAAGGTCCTGCCAGACCGAGGGATAGAAAGTGCCATTTATTATATCAATGTGTCTGACCACCAAATTCCTAAATCCATTATAACCTAGCACGTATACTCTTGGGCTAGGAAGATTCATTACCACGGCTCTTGGTGGGCCCGTGAAGGTTCCAGCCATATCTCGCCATTCGGGGCTCCCTATACTAGACGTCGACTGGTGCAATACATATCTTCCCAATGCATAAGAGTTCTCCGTCTGGACAAACACGAACAAATGTTCCGCCCCTTGATCATCAGTGAAGACAACGGCGTGTGGCTCTGCCCGCATGGTTGGACTACTGGCTACCTGTTCCCATGGCTTCCAGTCTGCTCCCGAGCTCATTACTGACCACAGTTTTGTATCTTTGCCTCGACAGAATATTATGGTCTCTCCAGCCCACGAGAGTATCGAAGGCCTGGATGTGCATGAGCCACCAATATTGCGAAACATGACTGAGAAGGACCCATTCGTGGACCAGGTGCTTTGATATACCTCTAACTTCATCGCCTCTACCAAGAAAATGCCTCCACTTTCAACGCTAACTTGAATCGCCGTTGGTGTGAAAAGAAACTCAGCCGATCCATCGTCGTTGCCTACAACATGCCAGTCAGCATCCCAGTTGCTAGTCTCTGACCAACGTCTCTGTTGCAGTTTTCCAGCCTGGTTCAAGGAGAATGAATCCATCCGATCTGCCGTCAATGATACGGATTCTATAGAACTATTATGTATGCCGAATTGCTTCTCCACGCTGAATGTTGTAGTATTTCCACGCACCCAGTCCCAATAGGCCGCATTATCAGCTCCTACTGCAAGCATGTCGAGTGTGTTGGGGTTTCTGGATATTACAGCAACATTGGACTGCGGATGTATGTTTCTAGAAATGATGTCCCAGCCTAGCCATGTCTCGTTGACGAGAGCTTTATGCCAGAGCAATCCTTGGTCATATACGCCAACAACATCCAGCCGCCCTGGACCCCAAGAAACCGCAGTGGGATAGACGTATCCCTTTTGGATTGCAGAGTTGTTTTCTACTCCATCCGATAAACCAGGAGAAGAGTGACTAGCCAGCAGTTAGCTTGCTTTGCCAAAATTTGTCATATACTTCGTGCCGTGCCTTAAGTGCCCTTTTCGTGTACCTCCTATCGCTCCTCCCATGACTCCTGCGATAGTGATGATCGCGACTAGTCATATCCATTTCCAGTGCTTTTTATGCCAAGTTATAATATGACGATTGTTATCACCTCGTGGATGAGCTACTTCTAGGCCGGAATCATCGCTTGGAACGACTTCGGGTAAGTCATGGCACACTTCTGGGAGATCAGAGTATGCGACCTCGGGATGATTGTCAATATCTGGCTTGAGATTCTTTGCCTCCTCAATCATCTCGGAGCTCAGACGCGCTTTCTGTCATGGCATCTAGTTTTGGGGGTGTACTGAGGCAGTGAGCCTTGTGGATTCGTGTGCAAAATTTTGCAGACTTTCGTTCAGAATATAAGGTCCTCATATCTCAGTAAACACAGCCCCACAACTCAATTCTAGGCAATAATCAACGTCAGGGATTCAAGGTTACATTATTTTCGATTGGTAGGCTCGATCCACTCATGATTGGGCCTGTCCCTTGATGTTCTTCATGGTGCTCGAGTCATTAACTATTGCCGAAGTAGGCACAGCCGCACAGCCATACTCTATTCGATTTGGCAGTGATGATAATCGTGATAGAATACCTGGGTCCCTACGTTCCATACTTGGCTCTCAACGTCGCAAGCACTCTATACATACTGGAGTACATCCGATTGCTAGTCACAGTCTCACTGACCTAATTTTGAGGAGTCGTATTCTGTTGCACAATTATTTATCTTCATATTACTGTAGATTCGTGGGCGTGTTGGCTTGACTACGAGCGTCTCTTTTCTATACTTGGAAGTGTTCGGGCCGCCTCACTGGTCTCTCTGAATTGTTCACACGAGAAACAGAGCTGTTACCTAAATATCTATAAGATCCAGATTTCTGATGATCAACTTGTTGAATCCTCCATCAAAAACCTTCAGTGATGTTTGGTATGACATAGTAGAGTCTGAATGTTCGATGGGCCAGAATAGTTGCGGCTGACATGATGTAGAAGAATACATAAGGTATAAGCACCAATAATCGAGAAGCTGAATGAAAGTTATACCATCCAATCATTGCGTCAGACAACTAACCATGCTAACAGATAGCAAATTGGTAACACTGCCTAACCTTTGAAGCCTCTTAATTTCCTTTCTCCTTGCATTACGCCATTTGGGGTCGGAAACTCACAGGTTCCACCTCTTTCGGGTAATATGAATCCTGAACGCAGTAAATAAGCGATGCCGGGCAATTCTTTGATTATTTCGACATAGAATTATTAGCGAGCAAGGTTATGTATTAATGCGCCGCTTGTTTTGCTTCACCGAATACCGTACAAAACGCACAAGATGTTCACAAGCTCTTTGGAGTTTAGGTGCCGTTTTCCTTTGTATACAGCACCAATAAAGAGGGCGGTTTTAGCTTGTTTTGATGAGGCTCTTACCAAACTTAGTTTAACTTCACCTTCTCACTCAACGCTCAAATCGACGCCTTTTTCAAATAATAGGCTGTTTTGGCTGAATTGATTGGCTACCTTGCGGACATCTTGTGCGTTTTTTACGGTAGCTCACCAACTTGGCTCTTCAGCTCGGCTTGCTAACTCGTTCTTATTGCTTGTCTCAGAATTGACAGACTTGGTGGCCTGAAAATGTTGGTTACATAAAGCCCCCTTACTTATTTTCGTAAAAACTTCTTCCGAGCTCAATGTGGAGTATTAAAGTCAGCTTATCCCACAATGCCAGACAGAGAATCATGTTTCTTATCGGTATAATCAAAGACAAAACAACAAATCGCCATGATTGGCTTTGTCCTCATTACGGCTCTAGTCATTGACATATCCGTAGCAGTAGCAGGCCCAGTCGCAGATACTTACATCCAGGCCGCGGCGTTTTGCTCATCCTCAGATGCAAAATACAAGCTCAGTCAATTTGACCCTCCAGTCAAAGGCTCCGGGACTCCAAATGGGATGTCATTGTGGCAACTCCAGGTCGATGATACTACCTCTGGTTACAAGCAGAAAGTCACAGGTTTTGGTGCCGCAGTTACTGACGCCACGGTCGCTGTTCTCAACAGACTTGCGTCCGACAAGAAACAGAATCTATTGAAGCAGCTGATGACTTCAGACGGGGTCAATTTCAGCCTTATGCGACATACGGTTGCCTCCTCCGACTTGTCTTCTGATCCGGTCTACACCTACGACGACAACGGCGGCAATGTGGATGCATCGATTTCAAGCTTCAATCTTGGTGGCAGTGGTAGGACCATGGCAGCTACACTGAAATCTATGAGAGCCTTAAATCCAGGTCTAACAATTCTCGGTTCTACCTGGAGCCCCCCTGGATGGATGAAGCTAAATAAATTGGTTACTGGCACTACAGTGAACAATAATTTGAACCTTTCATACGTCAAACAGTACGCTCAGTATTTCGTCAAATATCTCCAGGCATACGAACAATCGGGCGCTCACATTGACGCTATTACCATTCAAAATGAGCCTCTCAACAGCAAAGCTGGATTCCCAACAATGTATATTTCTGCCAGCCAGGCAGCAAATTTGATACAACAGAATATTGGCCCTGCCCTGAAGAATGCTAGCCTAGCCACACAAATTTGGGCATATGATCACAACACTGGTATGTTTACGGTCTATCTCGTCAAAATTGATATACTGACGCTATCTAGATGAACCTGACTACCCAGACACTATTGTTAATGCAGCACCACGCTATGTGCAAGCAACCGCATGGCACTGCTATGCCGCGAACAATAAATGGAGCGTACTTACCGACTTCCACAACAAGCACCCTGGAATACAGCAGTACATGACTGAGTGTTGGACATCTCCATACACTGGCTGGTCACAAGCTGCGGACTTCACTATGGGCCCATTGCAGAACTGGGCTAGTGGGTCTATGGCTTGGACACTTGGATCTGACACAAATTATGGCCCACATCTTGCCGATAGCGACGCTTGTGGGAGCTGTCGTGGACTTTTTGTTGTGGATACCTCGGCAGGAACCTATGACTTTGCTATCGACTACTACATGATGGGCCAGTTTTCCAAATTTATCCCGAAAGGCGCAACCATCCTCGCGGGAACTGGCAGCTGGACCTACGACGACGGAACGGGCTTACAAAGTGTAGCTTCCGTAAATCCAGACGGCTGCAAAACCGTGGTCATAACCAACAAGTTCCAAAATGATGTGTATGTTACCGTCAATTTCAAGAGCGGTTCACAGTGGAGTGGTCGAGTGTACAAAGAATCTGTGGTTACCTGGACTCTGCTAGGATGACCAATCGCGTGCCAAACTAAATGGCGATCTCCCATCAACTCTGATGGATGCCACCAACGCTCTTAAGCAAAAGGTGCTATGTTTCTCATTGTACTCGATGAAACTTTCGACTCAGAACATCCTTCAAGGCAAACAAAGCACACGACCAACGAGCGTAGCGTCTGGAATCAAATGAGGCTGATTGGAGCGCGCCTTGCATACTGCCAGCCTGTTGGATGACTAAATCATACGCATTCAGAGCCTTTCAGATACATACTCTACCCATTCATTTTGTGCAGGGAAGCAGCAAGAAGCAGCAAGTGACTTAGTCAAAAGGCCCCTAGGCACAATTTAAAGATGAAAGCTTGTGGTGCACTCCGAGTAGGTAGGTATTTAGGATTTAATCCGCCCAGGACATGACATCTCAAATTAGATACCTCAAATGGTCGTTAAGTAACAACTGCCTTTTGAACAAGTAATTTTTGTTGTGCTATATCAATAACTTTCAATGTTTGCATACGTCCCAAACACATAGATCTAGTATAATTACCTTATTTAAGCGTGATATTTGTCAATTCATCCTTCCAGCTGAAAACAGTTAAGTATGTCATTGAACGTTATGAAATCCCACATTGTTTAAATCAATGGCATTATCTAAATATCTTGATCGTCTAGTTTCCGTGCCTCTATAACTCTTTATCACAGACGACCTCGATGATACCACAACTCCATCGTTGTCACCATACTGTAGGTGGTGAATGTGCCCTATTAGAGTTGGATGAGCGGACATATTCAGATGCTTAATCGCTCCGTGCTTGTGCCGCAAATCCTATCCTACTTTGTCCTTTCAGAGGCACTTCATGAACCACGAAGAGACCTTTGAGGAAAGCATCTCCAAAAATACTAAATGGCATACCAAAATCACGATTAATGCCGCCCATGCAGGTGCCTGCAGAGACGGTTTGGTAGTTCATGTTGATTCCTGGGACTCTGACTGGCTGCCCGGACACAATAACTGTCATTTCGGGCAATTTGCTTTGACATGGGAACACAAAAGCACCCTGAGCAGTTGAATAGCTCGATCCGGGCACTTGTTTCCAGTAAGCGTCTGCGATAGTCCTTGGCAGGTACCTACACTGATTAGTACAAAGCTATAAGGCACAAAATGGTGTTGATAGCTGCATGGGTAGACCTAGAAGGTTGGGGCTCTTACCATAAGGATGACCCAGTATCGGCAATGGCCTCAAAGGTAGCCTGATGAACTTCACCATCCCCAATCGCAAAACCAGTTGGATTGAAGTCCCAATAACCTCGATGTCCTCTCACATTAGACCAAACAATGTCCCCTCTGTATTTCGCCTTGTCGATATAACCAAAATCAAAACTACCAACTGCATGACGCTTGAGAGAACATGTGAACACTGGTTGTGCCAATGTCGGGCGAATGTTGTCAAACCATGTCAACTGACTTTTAGGTGATACCGAGTTCTTTGCGCTGGCGGCAAACCTGGATTCGTTAGCTATATCTCCAATGCGTGGGTTAAGCTGCGATGTGAGCTGGCAAGTGGTGGGCACAATAAGTGGCTCCCATCGACTGCGATATCTCCCATTGAAATTGATAAATGCGACAATCAAGATATCTTCTAACCGGGCCCGGTCTATGGAAGCTAGCACATCTGATTGAAGCATGCCAGCTGTTTCGTTCATCGGCTGGCTGGTCTCCAGACCCCGAAACCAGCAGACACCAAGTATTGGAGGAGTGAGAATACAGGCTACAGCGATAGCAATCCAACGAAAGAAGCTTTCTTACCCAAATAGTCCATCGTGCCCAGTTTCTACTACAAATTTCGTAGCCATGGAAGTAGCAACCTCGACAGCCTGATTTGGTACGACCAGGTCACCAACAGCCACTCGATCGAGGTAGACTTGACCCTTGGCATAGCTCTGGTCTCCATAAGATATCATAAAAGAGTGTCCATCCAGCCGTCTTGCTGTCTTCCCGTTAGGATCGTATAATCTACTGGCAGGACGAGTTGCTTTTTGACTGGAAAGACGTTAACATAAACCTTCTAAGGAGACTGGTCATCGCTGACATATCTGTGAAGCAGACATTTGGCAGACAACCGGAACTCATGATAATGATAAGACCATAACTCACGTGCTGGGGAGCAACGAAGAAACTACCCATCTAAATGATTACGTTTAGCGTGTTTACGTATTCTCCTGAAAGTTATTGAAAGACGAGGTGACTGCAGCCAGAAATCGAACTCCCAGAGCCCAGAGTCTTAGCATTCAACGAAATTGTGAAATTGAAAGCATTCTCATGAAAGACAAACGCAGTTGTCATTTCGTGAGTAAATCAGGGGTTACTTACAGATCTGAAGAGCCAGTATCAAGATCCAGAGTCATGTTTTGCCCACCTACTTGAACATTCACGACGTACATTTGATCTGTCCTTGTTCCAGGTCTTGCAGAAACGCTTGTTTGATTCGGTGGTATCTCCTGACTGAGCGCATTTTCTATCTCAATGGGAACGCGGAGCTGATACTTTAAGTGCGTGTCCTTGACTGATTTTGCTGCGAACCAAGGTCGTGCTCTAGGGACTGCTGTTTGGTGAAGGGTGAATGTTTTCCCTTTGGCATTCAAAGATGTACCTGTTGAGGACGGAAGAACGAGAAAGAAACAAAAACAAACCCCCAGACCGGCTATTTGTGAAATCATGATTAACGAACGTCTAGAAACTCCCTTCCAGAACCAATCGACGAAAACTTTAGATCAGAGTGATGTTGTCTGTTGGGAGGAGATCACGAGTTACGCCCTTAGGCGCTGGTAGCTTCTTGATTGCCAGTACTTTCAGCCCCGGGGGAAGATCTTCTTTACTGGCGCAAGCGCCAATAAGATAATTTCAATAAATTGAACTATGTTAATGGCATCTATAATAGACAAAGAAAAGTTCACATCAAGCGCGCGGTTGCTCAAATAAATGAGAGACCACAGAGTAGGAGATACATTTACTAATATGTCAAGTTCTCTGGCTTAAAAACGATAGAGAAAAGGGTTCGAGCTTGTGTATCTATACTCCATGCTTTTAGATGCTTTTTAGTTCCACCCCCGTTATTTAGTAAGATTGTACGTTGAAAACAAAGTCAAGTAGGTATGTAATATTCCGCTAAAGCCTACAGTATGCCATGTGACATGGACGGCATTCTGGGAATCTGTATGTTCTTTGACTCTGCAGGTCCAATGGCCAAGTCAGTAAAAGACTTGTTGCCACTTGTTGAACTGGCGCTAGAAAAACCAGGTCGTTACGTTGTTCAAGATAGCTTCTCTGGTCTGAAGATTGGGTTTGCAGATCCAGATATATGGAAGCTCGACAACAGCATATGTCGACAATATGATGGCACTACGGGATAGATGGTACGCCAGCGGCTTGGTATTAGAGTTGTGATAGTTCTCTTTGCTGATATATCTTAGAAGGAAGAATACAAAATAATCGTTCGACACATCAGGGCGCTCGCTTCAGCGGTCCAATATCCTGTCAACATACTTGAAATGCCCCACTTTCTCAAGTTGACAGCAAAAACGCATTGGGACCGATAGCATGTAAGTATTGATTCGATCAATAGTGCTGTATCTGTTCGAAGAGATACAATGTTTCTCATAGATACTGACCATGAACTACTTTGGGAAATTAAACACTTAAGCATTCCTGGAGATCTGATATATCGGACCGACTCCAAGATACAATCTCTACAATACATCATCGAGTTTAACGAAAAGCACAAAGATTTCGCGCTAATCGCCTGTAAGATCACATACAGCAATTTGGAACCTATAACTGACTCGCTATATAGCCCACAACAACCAAGACGAATTGATAAAAGCTCAGGCCCACAACGAACCTGGGTAAGAGATTGACTGTGCTCGAAAAGATTTAAGGCAGACAAGCATCAAAGCTTTGGAAAGTGTGGTTTGATGAAAACAACATCGATATCCTGGCTGCCCCTGCGGGCTCTGCATTGGCTCATCCCGCTGCATCTGCGGATGAGTTCTTTTCCAAGGATAACCATGAGTAAATGCCAACTAACTCGGTTCTTAGGATATCCCATTGGAGTGACTCCTCTTGGCGCTTTGAGATACAACAAACGGCCCTTCGGGTTATGATTGGTCGCGAGAGCTGGCCGAGAAGATCTTCTGCTACATTTTATGACAGCGTTCGAAGATCATTTCTGAGAGACCTATCCCTGGTCTAGGCTGAATCCAGGTTCTTGACATCCAATGTGATTGAGGCCTTAATCACGGTTTCGACGAGTTGCTAAAGGATAGAAAACGTCCAGGCGGTATACCGTCGGCTACATTCGACATGTTTTGGGCTGAAATGTGAGACGTGAATAAAAGGAGACGGGTGGATAAGAGGGCATATTAGATGCTCACATTCGAGTAGTGAGATATTATGATGCGACATTAAGTGATATTATATCATTGAGCATATGTGTGACATCACGCTCAAACTTGACGATAGACCGGATCAATCAATCGATCCACTACCCAAATGCATCCATTGCCGGCGCACATGTTTGCGAAGGTAAGTTTGGCGTTGTTGAGGAAGAACTCGCCGCTGCCCTTCGCTGGCTCAGTAATTGTCATGTTCATTTCAGAATCATGTGAATATATTTTGTACTATGATGGTATTAGCAATGGGTGGAGATCTGTTGATTGTGTTTCTTCAGTCAAGTTCTTTCCATAAAGTAACTCAGCTAGTCAATGAGAGTCAAGACCCGAAATGATCCTCTTTGTGACATCGCTGCCGGCCATTGTCAAAGTGGGAAAGAAAAACTTGGTAACATACCCCTTTATATGCTCTTACGATACCGACAATATCCTCCCACGACTGTGATTGTTAGTGTTTGCGCTGGAGTAACATAGGTCATGCTGATCTGAAGAACCAAAATTTGTTGTTTCGGTCTTTTGCAATGAAAGTACGAACTTACCAAGCAAGTTGGCTTTGTTATACCAAAGCTTAGCAATTGGAGGGAGGTTGCGAAATTGAAAGGTGCCTGTACATAAGTTTCAGCTAGTCTTCTCTTTCAGATTATCATTGAACCAGCTTCCCAACATATCTCAAGTTGACACGATGCTTGAGCTCAACTTGAGTATCATGGAAACCTTGAGAAGAAGAAGAAGCTCAATTGGAGCGACTATACCTTTAGCGATTTTCGGTACTCCTTTGATAAATACTCGAAGGCCGCATTATCAGGCAAGATGGCGTTTGGCTTCGCTGTCCCGGGTGGGCATAACTTTGGACTGCTAGCTGGCTTTTCCGCCAACCTTTTCATGAAACTGGGAGAGACCTCATTCATAATCCCTCGCCACGTAGAGAGATTAGGATCAGAGCTCACGATATCCGCCATAGTAGCGTACGGGATTGGCGTTCCCGGGGGAGTGGTAAGCAATGCGTCTGTCTTTTTGTTTTGAGGAATTGTCATGCCGAACGATTGCACAAATGGATCCAGAACTCGATCTATCGTGTATATGTGGCCATTTTCGACCTTCCTCATGGAAGTTATGTTGACAGTATAGTATTTGTTGTCAATTGTGCGGCTTCCTTGTTGGTCCACTCCAAGAACGATGGGATAGCCTTCCACGGAGTTTCCAGAAATTCGATTTCCAGGGGCTGGTAGATAAATGTTTCCATCTGCTATATGGCTCCGGATGAGAGAAAGTAGCAGGGGGTAATTCTCGGATAGTTTGAGCTGTTTGTGAAAACTTGGATTTCCTTTTGTAAATGCCTTGTCCGATTTCGTAAGTATGGAGAGTTATATGTTGATTCATCAAAGCGACCATGTACTTACATCGTTGACTGGGGCGAAAATGGTGAAATTTTTCCCATTCAGACCAAATCGTTGCTCAAGATCTTTGAACTACATTAGGACGAGCCACATCTATACTCAGTAAATTCAACAATTACCTGGATTTATTCCTCCACCTCCAGTTCCTGCTATGATCGTAGCTAGCGCGCTGAGCCTCGGGTCATCTCGTACCACGTCTAATATCTTAACGGCTAATGAACAATGAAGTAGAGTAATGCCAGCAAAAAATTGCGTTAAATGCATGATATTGGGTGTTGCTGCTTCATTGATTCCTATGTTATGCGAAATCGATAAGCACAATGCCAAAAACCCGCGTCAAAGGGGGTATCAGGATATATATTCGGTACTTATCTTTGGTACCTGCCCTCCAAGCAATTGATATAGATCTGGATCCCGCCGAAGTCTCATGGCGATCCATGAGATAAGTTTGAGCGAACCCAGGAATGACCCTGAGATCTGCCGGGATAATTTAGTTCTTTAGATATCTGGCAGGTGCGAACTATAATCTTATTGCAACGCGGCTCGCATGCAGAACTCACCGAACCATATCGACGCGGCTAAATCTAGCCCCTATTTAGATATGAGATCTTAGCTTGGAACCTCGTGGCTGAGGAAGTCCAGTGGTAGTGCCTCTTCGCTGCAATATGTGTTATATTAATTTTCGGGGACTTTCCGAGCAAACCATCGGACGAATGCAAGAACAAAACCAGTCATGCCCCAAATACACGAGGTCAAAAAGAGTTCCCCACCTCAATTCCTTACCAGCAATCGTAGTTTCGGAGGAAAATCATTGCAACAATGGTGTTGAATGCTTTCATCGTCCTGTCACTTGTGACATCCGT
Source organism: Microthyrium microscopicum (assembly GCA_010405405.1). Lineage (NCBI taxonomy): Eukaryota > Fungi > Ascomycota > Dothideomycetes > Microthyriales > Microthyriaceae > Microthyrium > Microthyrium microscopicum. Next base: position 2,801,269 of record MU004232.1, on the reverse strand, counting down.
GCTGGGGCATGGTTACGTTAAGTGGATTGGAGTTGACAACAAACTGTGAGTTTCGCCGAATCGGCCGGGCTAGGAGTTGCCAAGAACTTCAGTTGACTCTAATTCCAGGTACCCAGGATTTAACCCGTATGTAGATATATCTGCTATTATATCGGATCTATATCATGACACTAACAACATCTGTTCAGTCATGTCGATGGCCAGTCGGGTGTGAAGCGTATTGCCTTTGGACAATCATACAAGAACCATCCACGATATGCACCAGACAATGTTCTGAAAGAAGACATTGCATGCGGATCAAATCCGATTCGCGCTGGGCTTTCAGCACCGGCTAGAGCTGGTAGCAACATAACATTCGGATGGAGCACTTGGCCTATAACGCACAAGGGGCCAATGATGACATACTTGGGCAAATATGAGGGTGACTTGGATAAAGTCGACATCAACAACGTCGAATTTGTCAAAATCTGGGAACTCGGATTGTTGCCCGACAATGTGACATGGGCGACAGACGTACTCACATCGAACGACAATGTGACAGCGACCACTATTCCCCACGATATCAAGCCAGGCAAATATATTGTACGCCACGAGTTGATTACTCTTCACTTTGCCACTCAGGATAGTCGATATTACGATGCCGCCGCTAAGACAAAGGGTGCCCAAGTAAGTCGAAGAAACTCCGTCAACTGGGCCCAACAAGGGATATGGCTAACAGAATCTTGTAGCATTTCATCTCTTGCTTCAACATTGAAGTGAAAGGAAACGGTAATGCTCAACCGAGTGGAGTGAAGTTTCCTGGAGGATATAAGCCCGGCGATCCAGGTATCTACTTCGATATCTACCGCAACATTACACCATACCCCATACCAGGTCCACCTTTGTACAAAGCTTCAGGGCCAGCACCGGTGCTACCAGAAGTGCCATATGAGGTTGTCATGCCTGTTGGAAATCTTGTAGAAGATATCAAATACTTCAATAATATGTATGTTCAAGCCTGGAAATGGGATGGACAAACATTCAAGAGAAACCTGGATGCGACGAAGGGCTGGGAAGATGGTCCAAATCGAAATCTAACAGAAGCATGTACAAGTGCGAAACCATGCAAGGAGGATATCGGAGGAAGTAATCCTTCTTTGGGTCTGTAGGTTAGCGTGAGGTATGTGTAAGAGTAATGAATGAGACAACATAACATGCAAAACATGTGAAACTACTAGAGCCTATGGTGCGAATAGCTTCAACATAAGAATCAATGGTTGGAAAATGAAACACCAACTCTCCCCGAGGAGTGGAAAGAAGGTTATGAATAAGTTGCTCAGCTGAGATTGCTTTCTTGAGATGTGCTTCCGGACTCAATCGGAAGTGCTCGCTCTGGGCGTTCAATTAGGTAGCCACGAGAATGTTTGTCACAAGTCGGGAAAAGATGTGGCTCTTGTATCGCGCACCTCCGAGTCTCCAACTGTACGACGCGTCTGGCTTCGCGACCCACCGCCAAGAGTCATGCGGTCTAGACTCTCGACATAACAGGCCCTTTTCGTGGCTTCGCATGGCAAAGCTCGATGTGATGATTGACGTGGAGCCAGGAGCGTGGGCAGCGACAGAATCACCAATGATGTTAAGATTTGTCGCAATAAAGTTGAACGCCAACGCCGCCACCTGCGCTAGTGCTTCCAGACGCAGGGGCAACTCTGCATGCATTTTTGCTTTTTCTCGCTGAGCTTTGTCCAGTCCACACAGCCCTGCGAACGCCATTCCAACTTCAGTGCTTCACCATCCAGATGCAGAAGCAGTGAGCATCATTGGACTGCTGGAGTACTGCTGAAGCTCTTCGTCTGAGTCTGACCGTACAATTACAGCTGTCACTAAGCTCTCCTCGCGCCGCTCCTGGGCTCTAGCGAAATACCCACCCTCGTTCGATCAAGATATCGATTTATTATTTGTTATTGCCATTACTTTTCTTTTGGTCATATTCAAGCGAAGTAATTTGCGTCGTAGCCGCCGAGAACGATCAATCGGCAGCACACTCTCGGCGTCTGCATGGCTCACTTTCTATTTTTCCCCTGCTGCGTTTTATCGAGTCGTTCCTCGTTGCTGTGATGAAGGAATAACTCGCGCCGCAGAAATGCACAGCTGCATGTATCCACTGCTAATCAAATGGCTTTCATAGTTGTAAGAAGCTGGGATGCAAGATCTGTTCCAAGTTCAGAATGGAAAATTGGATGACAGAACGTCAGTTGTACCCCTAGTTGTGGTGCTTTGCGGCTCTGTAGATCTAGATCTGGAAAAGCGCAGATCCTTATCAGATTTCGAAATCAGTACCATAGTCGTACAACAACAACATCTCCACTGCTTGAATCATTCGCAGCCATTGTAAAGAAACCTGTCTCGGCAGGTGGGTCTATTGATATTTATAATTTGGCCTAATTCTCGGCAGGGAGACAGACATGTTCTTGGGCTTTTACCAGGAAATGGTTCTCGAATCCCTTTCCTGGAGAGCACTAACGCCAACAAGCTTCTGCCACGCCTGGTCCAGCGCCGTGGCTGATCAATGTCTTGACTAGCTTGAACATAAAAAAGTAGGTTAGCTTGATTGGCCACGCGTGTCAGAATCAGTAGAGCTGTTTCTTGACAAGGGGCTAACTTCAATATTCCATAAACATCTCGCGATGCCTGACTTTGCGCTTCCTTTCTTTCCCTAGGTCACTCGTTCAACCTCGATATAGCTAATATCTTTCTTTCGCTACCCCTTTGGGGCCTTTATACAGTCACTCGCTCATTATGATATCGTCATATTTTCGTTCGCTTTTTCTTTTGGGATTGTCAGTTGGTAATGTTTTGGCTATAGTTTCTCCAGACTATTCTTGCGGTGGTGTCAACGGATATACATGCCCCGACGCGGCCCCTTGTTGTTCTCAGTAAGTTCCTCATCTGGGTTCTCTATTCACAGTGGTCATGCGACTGCTGGCAGATTGCATGATTCGTCTATTTGCATCCTGCCTGGCAGTGACTTGACTACTGTACTATCAAAACACAAGGACTCAACTAACAACTTTTAGATGGGGATGGTGCGGTGCAACTAGCGATTTCTGCGGAGTGGGATGCCAATCAGGATTCGGAACGTGTACGAATACAAGCCCAATACCGACGCCGACGCCTGGAACTATCATATCTACGAACGCAAAGTGTGGCACGGCCAATGGTGGAACTACTTGCCCGTACGGCAGCTGTTGCTCATCTTTCGGATACTGTGGTACTGGATCACCCGTAGCATCAGATTCTTACTGCGGTACGGGATGTCAGACTGGCTTCACTCAGGGACAATGTGCTGCTCAACAAGCGTCATCGAGCTCTGCTAAACTTTCATCATCGTCTAGCGTCAAAGCCAGTTCGTCATCGATCAAGCTGTCGAGTTCCTCGTCAGTGAAGGTGTCAAGCTCTTCTTCAGTCAAACCGTCGAGTTCATCTTCCGTCAAATTGTCAAGTTCATCTTCAGTAAAACCATCAAGCTCTTCTTCAGCTAAGCCGTCGAGCTCTTCTTCCGTCAAACCCTCAAGTTCTTCTTCCGTCAAACCGTCGAGCACCTCGTCTGTGAAGCCCTCAAGTTCATCTTCAGTCAAGCAGTCGAGTTCTTCGTCCGTCAAGCCATCGAGCTCTTCTTCTGTCAAGCCATCGAGTTCTTCTTCCGTCAAGCCATCGAGCTCTTCTTCCGTCAAGCCATCGAGCTCTTCTTCCGTCAAGCCATCGAGCTCTTCTTCCGTCAAGCCATCGAGCACCTCGTCGGTGAAGGCATCAAGTTCTTCCTCGTCAGTTAAGCCATCAACTTCTTCGTCGGTCAAGCCGTCCAGCTCTTCGTCTACCAAGGCCTCCAGCTCTTCGTCTACCAAGGCCTCCAGCTCCTCGTCTACCAAGGCCTCCAGTTCTGCCGCGTCATCTTTGATTTCCAGCTCTTCGACCAAGGCATCATCGTCTTCCAGCGTTCTGACTTCTTCCAGTGCCGTTACGAGCAGTTCCTCAATCGCTCCCTCCAGCAGTACTGCTTCGTCGATCATCTCATCGAGCTCCGCAATTAGCTCATCCGATATCCCATCAAGCTCTGTGACAAGCTCAGCGACACCTTCAAGCTCAGATGTCAGCTCTTCCACCTTGAGCTCAACAGCTTCTTCCAGTTCCGATGTCAGCTCTTCTGTAACGAGCTCGACAGTTTCATCCACAGTTTCATCAAGCTCCCAGATTACCTCTTCGGCAACCAGTTCCGACATTAGCAGTTCTGCCATTCCAAGCAGTTCTGACATAAGCTCTTCTGCTTCTAGCTCGGTAGTTCCATCAAGCTCTGATATCAGCTCCTCGGCCACTAGTTCCATAATTTCATCAAGCTCCGATGTCAGCAGTTCTGTCACTTCCAGCAGCTCCGATGTTAGTTCTTCCGCCACGAGCTCGGCAGTTCCCTCCAGCTCCGATGTCAGCTCTACGGTCTCTAGCTCGGCCATCGCATCGAGCAGTTCCGATGTCAGCTCTTCCGCTACGAGCTCAGCAGTCTCTTCAAGCTCCGATATTAGCTCTTCAGTAACAAGTTCTACGGTTCCAAGCAGTAGCAGTACCGTATCCAGCAGCTCGGATATCAGCAGTTCTTCGAGTGTCTCCTCTTCCGCATCCTCATCAGATGTCTCTAGCTCAGCATCTTCTTCTGATATCTCCAGCTCAGTGAGCAGCACAGCAACCATAAGCAGCTCTGTCACGTCCTCAGATGTGTCTAGCTCAGTCACGAGCTCTGCCACAAGCTCGGCCGCCACAAGTTCTGCCAGCATTTCGGAATCCTCGTCGGCCAGCAGCACTGCCCTTTCAAGCACCGCTAGCAGCTCTGATATCTCATCTTCGATTGGCAGTTCCACTATATCAAGTTCCGCGACGAGTTCTGATGTCTCATCCTTAGTTGTTAGCTCTACGGTTTCAAGCTCCACCAGTAGCTCTGATGTCTCATCATCGACTAGCAGCTCCGCCAGCAGTTCTGAGGTATCCTCGTCGGCTAGTAGTTCCATCATTTCAAGCTCCGCGAGCAGCTCTGCAGTATCATCATCGCCCAGCAGCTCTGTCATTTCCTCTACAGTTTCCTCGTCTGCTTTAACTTCTTCGTCTTCTTTCTCAGCAGTCGCCAACTCTACCATTTCTTCTACTGTGTCGTCTTCTACAGCCTCATCTACGGTATCAATTACTTCTTCATCCAGTTTCTCAGTTACGAGCACTGTCTCTGCGTTCAATAGCTCATCTACTGTCTCCTCCCTCAGCAGCACCGTCTCCAGCTTTAATAGCTCATCCTCTATCTCGGCGTCTGCTACGTCCTCATCGGCTTCAGCATCTGCGACTCCATCTTGTGCTGCCTCAAACTCAACTTCAAATTTGGTGGACAACGGCAGCTTCGAATCTAGCCTCACATACTGGGACGTGGAAGGTGCAAACAGCAATTGTACCATCAACTCGGTAACCACAAACCTTGGAAATGCCACGAGCTGCCACTGTGGAAGCAAGTGCCTCACGTGGGTCGCTAGTAGCATCACCACCACAACCACGTCATTCGCGAGACAACTTCTCGCCGCCAACATGCCCGTTGGATCCAATGTGAACTGTACAGCGTTCGTCAAGATCACCATGGGTTCGGCAACCGGAACTATCACGCCAACAGTTGAGATCAACAACTACCCAGTCCCACTTGTCAGTACTGCCAGCACCGGCTGGCAGTACTATCAAGGCACAGTGGCCATTGGAACGGCAAATCCGTTGGTTCAAGTGGCTGCTACGTACAACAATATTGTTGGTAATGCCACGATTCAGTTTGATGATATTTCTTGCGTCAAGATTTGAAAAGAGGGTTGAACAATTGATATCCATGATAGAAGCGCAATGGGAGTTGGACTATACCAAAGACAAATCTGTCTAATGTTTATTCTAGCCTTCTCCAATTAATAACAAATTTTATATGTGATCAAGACGCACTTGACACTCAAACAATCAACTCACGAAAAACAATGGCGTGTCCCCATCATCTTCGATGTCTCCTATATCCTACGCTTCATCGGATAGTATGCTACTTCGCATCTTAGTCGATAATCTGTCCTATTATTTGCCCATTCGATGGAAAGTACAGCACTATCTACCGAAACGTAGCACATGGGAGCCGTCAGAGACGAAATGGGCACGCCAGTGGCTTTGTGCATCATTTTATACTTTGAGATCTGCAACACTTTTGCTGTATGCTCGCACCATATGGCCCTCGTCCGACTTAACAGGGTCAGAAACATTCGCAATTGTTCGCGGTCATTCCCTATCATGTTGGAAAAGTGGTTTGGAAGAAATGGCTAAGTCTACATGGAAATGGCTCGAGTCGTGAGGTGAGCTGATATATATTTGCCAAGCAAGCATTTCTGGCTCACAACTTTCATAAAATTTGGTGTAAAGCAAAAACCAAAAATGCGCCCGGCTAGCGCAATGGTAGCGCGCAGGACTTCTATGAGCTGTTTTTGTTCATCCTGAGGCTGCGGGTTCGAGTCCCGTACGACCCTAACCCTGAATGCCAATATATTGCGCTAACAATAAGCAGGCGTCGGGTATCTTGAAAACTTGAATCAATCCTTTTTTTTTTGGATGATCTGGCGTTGAGGGGCGCCAGGAAAGTGCAGTGCATGGCTTCCCACGTGTATTATTTTGGCAGGAACGAGTTTCGCCACGTGCATAGAAGTAAAAATCATTGATCGACGATAACAACCTTACCTGGCATTTTCTAGCTTTTTGCTACCAACTGATGGACCAAATGACTGGCGTTCTCCCATCAGCGTCGATGGCTCACACGACCGATATTAATTAGAAGGTGTTATATTTCCTATCGCATTTCATGAAATGTCCATACCTGAACGCGCTTGATGATAAAACACTCGATAGCAGATCGTCTTGTATGGGAGCTATCGCACTCGCTGGGAGCGCGCCATTTATTTGACCATTTGGCTGTATTGCCAAGGCACAACGGCATGGTAAATTAAATGGCATATTCCCATCAATTCTAATGGCTACCACCAGCGCTGCTAAACAAAAGGTGCTTCACTTCCCATCGTATTCGATAATCTGATGTATATTCTACGATGCCGATGGAAAACAAGGCGATTACTCTTTAAGAAGTGTTATGGCAGCCATCTTTATCGATGGAGTCGTTGAAATGGCTCTCTGATTTTGTCCCTGAAGATGTCACCATTTGATATTGATCATAATAGCATTGACCAGGGTCTACGTCCTTATAGTAATCGGTGGGAATCCCACAGGATCAGATAAGTCACTGCCTATTAGACATTGTGAAGATCATGGCTTCGTAGTACTGGACGAAATGACCAGCGGATCCGTTGTTCCTATTGTAAGCTGTTGGCACGCATTGCAGTCAGTACGAAACAACCGTGTCGAAAAGTCGATTCCTCGACCCCTTTTTATTTTATTTCATCTAGTCTTCAAACATCGACGCTTCACTACAATAGACTCGGAATGGAAAAGCAAGTGTTGAAAGCCTGCTTGTTTGTTCTTGTTGGAAAAGTAGGTGTTAAAGCCCGGCCATTAGTTCTTGATGAAAAGGCATATGTTTGCAGATCTGCCAATTTGTTCCTGTTGAAAAGACTTCGCTTGAAAGCATAGCCAAAGAATGATGTCGAGGTCTGTCTGAATGTGCTCTTTTGAATAGAAGTGGTGTTAGTAGTGTGCTTGGCCTGGCATCTTGGAAGATGTGACTGGTATTGACGGTTTGATCCATCTGGCATCTGGCATCTGGCAACATTTGACGTGACTGTTATTGACTCTGCTGGAACATATCGGTTTTGGAACAATGTTCAACGCCATGTTAGGCGGATGTTGCTCTTGTGCGATTGCACAAATGCCTCTTTGCTAGACAAACCCAATGTGGGCTGAAGGATATATGTTCCTTTTCTTCTAGAGGAGAAGACACTCAGATTGAGCAGAAGCCTGGGTATCAGACCGTTTGTAATTTGTGACTGATCAGTCGGTCTACCTTACTGACAGCAGTTATGCTGCCAGAAAGACATCGTAGCATGATCAGGAGCGGCGTTCCTTGAATGGAGCAAAGACCTGTTTCCAGAGATCATGGTTCTCGCCGATGGCATAGGTGAGGTCGAGTTCGGCCAGTGTTTTATTTTTTGGAAGCATTTCGAGCTGGCTGACAAGATTCTCTAATCCAAAAGCTTTGCCGACTGCTTGGGTCGCTCCAGCTTCAAGCTGGCAATGGACGACGTGGATATGGAAGTGGTAATATGTTGGTTGGTCTGACCCCGATTAATATCAAGTTTGATCATGGAGGGGGCTGCAACTTACAATGAACATACAACTTTAGTTCATCCGCCTCAATGTCCGGATACAACTTCGTAGTATGCAAAACCAACTGCTCACGCATATGCTTCAACCAAGGAATATGCTCATGTTTCAAGTCGCGCAGACTCCAGATATCTCGTCTCACGACAATACCCAACAGATGCAGTCCAGTCAAGGTTCGACGGTCCCAATTGAGGTCAGGCATCAGCAGGAAGCCATCCACTTCATCAGCATCTTTATAGATGATATCGTCCTGCTCTTTTCGACCTTCAAGAATATTGAACACCCAGTTCAGACGACCTGCATCGCGCTGAGCAGCCATATACGGACGGACCTTATCCGCATAGATAGCAGCGGTCTCCGTCACCATGCGGACGCGTTGAGGCGTGTACTTGGCAATGTGTTTGTCGGTGCAAGGATAGATCAAGTTGATCTTTAGATCAGGTGGCATATCAGCACCGCTTTTGCCTAGAAACCAGGCATAAATGTCATTGGTGCTCAACGTGGTGAGCTTGGCAAGCGTTGAGGTCAGATTTTTGAGCGTTTCTGCGTCAGATGGGAATGCAGTGCGCTCCACGAGGACCAAACCAGGTTGACCATCGATGGTGCCTAGAAGCACGACGCGTCTGGCGCCAGGATCTGGAATTGAAGTCAGAATTTGTTGATGTCAAAAAATAATCTGTTGAAAAGCTACCGTGAAAAAGCACCTTTTGAAGCTCGAATTTCGGGATGAAGGCCGCAACGCGGTCAGCGTCTGACGTTTCCACCATGTCCAGATCCTGTCTTCACTATTTCGATCTAGAGCTTGTTATATCTGTTTCCGAGTCGAATGTGTGTCTTAGTCTACTTGTAGTTGACGATATGGTGAAGATTGTGCGAAGGGCTTAAGCGTTGAAGAGGGAGGAGGAAGCAGAGCAGAATTTATCCAGGAGCTGTGGTGACAGCAGACGGCTGGCTGCATGTGCGGCAAAAGCATCAAACAGGAGCATGAAAGCGCAACGAGATACAAATATCCTAACAATAGACTTCAGACAAGTTTCATGAAATATCCATAGTTAAATACATGCTGTTAAACTAGCTTCGTTCAGTTCCATACTCATGACAAGTCCCTATAGCACATTTATCCCCAGTATCCCAACGCCTAAACACCATACAATAAATCGTCACCAACAGTCGATCAAATGAGAATCTCCATCAAATCTCAATATCTTCCCTCCCATCATCACCACCCACCTTCTCCTTAATCTTCTCCCTCTCCTTAAGCTTCTCCGCCACTTTCTCCTTCAACTCCGTATCCGTCACCAACTCATCAGCCCCAACAACCTTAACCCGCGGCGTCAACAACGGCTCCTTCAAATAATCCTCCACGTCCTTATCCAACTCCTTCCACTCACTCGCCCTCTGAGGCGATCGATACTCCGCTGGCTGTGCACCAGCAACTTCTGAATCTCCACTTTTACCGTTGCCCTCTTTGGGCAGAGGAATCCAGTTCTCTTCCACGCCCTTCCAGCAGAAGAGATCTGCGGCACTACCAGGTACGATTTTGCGCATCATGCCTTCACGGGAGGGCGAACCACGACAGCCGCCGAGTTCTTGGCGGAAGTTCTCGGCTTCTGCTGCTGTCCGGCGCGCCGCTTCGCTAACTTCGATGAGGCTGCCGTCCCAGGCGTAGTGCGGGATGCTGAACATGCTTGGTTCTGGGCCACGGAAGGGCAGTGTGTGGAGGAGAGGTTGGAAAGCGCGTTCGGAGGTTATGGGGTTGGATTGTTTGAGAGGTGTAGTTTTCTTGATTGAGAAGTCTGCATCGTCAGGCGGGAGGAAGGGATCTGTGAAGACGCTGGGTATGTCCGCAGCGACGGGCTTGGGATCTGGTCTGGCGCTGCGTTTGTGGAAGACGCGGGTTTTCTTGGGCATGGAGTATTCGTCTGGTCGCTGCTCAATGTCGTGGTGTATAACGGCGAAGGCGTCGTGTGGGGTGAGAGCGCCGGGGTAGAAGAAAGTGTAGCCGCGAGCGCGCATGAATTCGAGGGCGTATTCGGTCCAAGCGGGGAGATGGTCGCTGACGAGCTTTTTGCGTGGTTGAGGATGTGGATCGGAGTGAAATTTGGCTAGTCGGAGAGATAGGAAGGAGTGGAGTTCTACCCAGGCTGAGCCAAAGTACAGAGCAGCATTGGGATTGGGAGCTTCCCATAGGAAGTGTGGTCGGATGGTCTTTGAGGTCGGCTTGCTTTCTTCTTGCGTTGTTAAATCTAATGCCGTGATATCTGGAACTTGGAACTCTTGGGAGCCATTGAGATACACACTCGGTATATCCAAAGCGATGCCCATCAATGGTGGATCCAAGACCGGAAATTGTGTATGTTTTAGCTTGAGCAAGTAGTATCGAAGTTGTTGATAATATAAGGGCGAGATGTAGGTATTTGGTGAGAGAAGGAGTACGTGGGATCGTTCAGGATCGTAAGGATAAAATGATTCCATAAATCGTACCGATGCCTCCTCTTGGGACATGCTTCGAATGGGTAACCTTCGTCTTATATTTAGCTGTGATTGTTGACTTGACAAGAGGCCTGGTGGCCATTTAAAATCTTTGAGATACGATTGAACCATAAGATCTGGTTCAGATGGCAATTCGATAGTAAGACGAGGTGGCTTCGTGCCAGTATAGTCGGCTTTGCTTAACGAGTCGAGTAGCTTGATCAATGGGCCAGATGAGCCGGTCGGGGCCTGAACGACTATTTCGATATCGGCCACAGTCCAAGAATTCAGCGCCTTGGTATCTAATCTAGCAATCCAGCCTAGACTGTCATCAGGGTGAGCTGCGCCAACTTTCCAGCCCTGCTCTGGTACCTGGATGACTGGTATATTGTATTCCTTGGCCTTGGCTGCGATGGCGGTTGTGAAATAGTCGTCTTCAGCATCGGGAGAATGAGTGATTAGAGCTTGAGGATGCATATAGTCCTGGATGTACTTCAGGGCACTTGATACGCTGGAAGCTGCTCTTAGATCGGAACTATAAGGGGCAAAGTCTGGCCTGGCATCATGGAAAAGCACACGACAGCTCTTGTCTATGCCATTGATTTGAAGAATCTCGTCGATACTCATATCATTACGACCCATGAATGCCATGTGTACTCGGGTAGTTCCACGTTTTGCCATATCGCAAGCAACCGGTATAAGATTCGCCGCAGATTGTAAATTCGCCGCGCAGAAGAGCACATTATAGTTTTGATTCGCAAAGCTGGAGCTGCTTTGTATTCTCCGTATCGAAACCGGTAGAGCATAAAACTTCATCTCTCCTTCATAGTAGTGTTTGGTATAAAACTTGGTCTTATCAGGCTTTCCCTTATTCGGTGCAACGTGCTGTGGCTTCGGTTTGGGATTGGAGAAGGGTTCGTTCGCATTCGATGGTTGTGAAGGAGTGATACCGCGCAAGCCGTAAGAGTCTTTGACAGTCGTCTCAGAGTGGTAGTTCTTCCCATTGGCATTGGCGACAATGATTTCTTCTTCCTTGACTCGATGTTGTAGCATGTCTCGCAATCGGTGCGTGAAGAGGAACCAAATGAGAAAGATCGTAATGGCGAGTACAATCAGCCGCCTCCTTCGCATACGCATGGAGCTGCGCAGGGCGTGCCATGTCTTTCCTCCATCGCCAGCTTTGTGATCGTCATCTTTCTTACCCAGCTCCTCGTCGAGCGGGTTCAGACTGGAGAATATCGAAACCATGGCATCGGCTTCTGTGGGCTGTCTCTCCACAGCCTTTGGCTTGTGAGGATCATGAAAGAATGGACATGAGGATTAGGTATGCTAGCTATAGCAATGAAAGAAGCAATGAGTGACTATTGGCGATATGATGGTGAGAATCGGAGACAAGTAATGGAGTTCTACCAGAAAGATGTTGCTTCAGGTTATCGAAAAGGCTGCGCTACGCCTAGTAGGGCTTGGCGTCAATCTATCTTGAATGTAACAGACAGACACACTTACATTATTAAAGCTGGAAAGACATGCTTTTATTTTTAAGCTGCATCATAAGCTAAAAAACTGCGATCAAATATTGAAAGTTCAATTGTGCTGGTGACTGGGCGAATTCTCTTCCATCAATCGATCTAATGATCTGCTCTGGTAGACTATCACGAACTAATCCTCACATTGACATCCTTGTGTCACCACGCACAGTACTTGTTCTCTTCAGATGAGTTATACATTGATTGGACAATTCTCCGTCTTGCAGGGCCCTCTCCTGGCCATTAACGCCTTTATGAGCTATGATCCCACTACTCTCTTTTAACGACTTGATCGTCCGGGTATCTAGTGAAGGAAACAGCAAAACCACACGCGCCGATTCATCTCATCCATATTCATCAAACATGATCATTCGTTACATTCCCAGGTCTTACATGAGCGTGCTCTCTGCCTACCGGTGATTGAACCGTCGACATTTCTACCGGACTTGTTACTTGCTGATGAGGAGGCAGTGGAGTGGTGCCCTCAAGCTCTGCCGGTGGGCCATTAGTTGGCTTTGCTGGTGTATCGCCAGGTAATTCCGTCGGCGGTATCGATGGCGCCGAGTTTGGCCTTACCTCAGTACCAGCGAGTTCAGGTTTCAACCATGGATGGTCAGGATTGCTGGTTTTCGCAGTTTTGGCATCTTCCGTCTCGCCCAACGATCCATCCCGATCCCTTTTTGATCTCTTGTGCATCCTCCACCAGACCAGTGCGCCAGCGATAAACACGAACGCACATATTCCGATGACGATGCCAGCTATTGCTCCGCCAGTGAGAGGTCCTTGTGTCGAGTCGTCGTCGTCACCTCCACCCAATGTGGTTCCATTATTACCTCCAGGAGCTGTATTGTTGGCTTCTTGGGCAAGAAGACTTGTGATTATAGGATTCGAGGCTGCCCATTGCACAACGAAAGCGGGCGCTGTTATTTTGGCAGTGGTTTTTGCTTTGAGTTTGGTGGCTATGTAAGTTGTACTGGTATAAGTCGTTACACCAGAGTTTTCAAACACTCCTGCGGAAGACACGTATATCACGGACGCGGTGGTTGAAGATTCGCAGGCATCACCGTTCGAGATCACGGAGAAGCCACTAGACCATAGTCAGCAAGGTAAAAGATGGGACAACGGGAATTGGTACTGACCTAGGACAACAAGTCGCCTCCGTCTGCGCTTCGCCAGTCCTTGTGCCCGTCGTTGTAACAGTAGCGGCAGAAACAGAGCCTGACGCGCCACTGACAGCATCGGTTTGCGAGGGCCTGAATACTGTTACGGCAACCTGCTCAAATCCAGAAGGGCAGATGCCGGGACTGAAAGTCGTTCCTGCCGATATGCCTGGAGGATAACACGCGGCCTGAAAGCCCGGGAATATGCGAAGGACCTTGGACGAGCTGGTGGTTGTTACCAGATAAGCTTGGTTGAAACATGAAGATGGAGGATCGAATATGGAGGTGATAGAAGGCGGGGAAACAGTAAAGGTGTGTGGGAGAGCTCCTGTTACGGTTGTTGCTTTGGCGGTAGTGGTCGCTTTCGCTATGGTTGTTGCTTTCTTGGAGGTTACTTTGGCAGTCGTAGTTGTTGAACTTGCAGGAGAGGCCATCTTGCGGAGCAAAAGCTGGTGAGTTTATCTCATCGGTTGTGTAAACAATTGATGATATGACAACCGGAAGGACGGAGTGATACCGGCAATGGTGAGAAAGAGTCTCCGCTTTCAAAGGTCGGGTGGAGAAGTTTACTCAGAGGGACTTTTGAGTCAAGGTTGAAGGTTGAATGGTGCAGGGAGCCATCGTCATGGTTTACAGCGCCACGACTGGACAAAACACAGACAATTAGATACCACTGCAGGCAGAGGCGGTAACAACAAGAGTGCTAGGTATGTGCCATGATCTTCAGCATTTGCAACTGAAAATAGAACCAATTGAAGTGGTGAGAAGCCCTCTTAGCCTCATGATCGTCCGGTCGTTGTTGAACTTTCGAAACACCACAAATCTCACCAATCATGCAGGTTTTGCCTGCCGACAGGCAATACAGTAGACACTGATGCATCCAGCCAATCTTACTCCAATGCGGAGTATATCTTGGTATCGTAGTCAGCATTACAGTCTTGATCCGTATAGCCGTTGCACCGGAAAGGAAAGTGTCTCATGGGCTGTGCATTTTCCTATTTCCATCCACCTGTACCCCTGAATCCTTGACGCGATCCTTAAATGTCAGCTCTGTGAGCTCACTAAATCACTCGATGGTTCCCAGAGACTTCTTTTTCATCGATTCACAGTTCTCAAACAAAAGTGTCAAACACGTCAACACGGTCTTCTTCAAAACAATTCAATCAGAAAGAAACTTGATTGACTCAGCTTGACTGGTCCTTTGAAACTATCAACCCTTCTACCGCGTTGAGTATTTCAAATACAGAAACAAAGCCCCATCATGAGCCTCTCATCTTCCATCGAGGCAAACGTGCAGCATACCTTGCCAGGTACCAAGGTCAGCTCCGTTCATATCCGCTCACGTAACGTCTGACAGCCCAAAAACCTTGAAACAATCCATTGGACTGGTCATAAGTTCTCTATATTGGCGCGATTCCCCTCAAGAGCTAGGACATAAAAACAATATCAAAATGGGCTTTTCCTTTCCTAGGAATACCAGAGGTAATGTTATATTTCTGTAGGCACCTGATAACGTTATGCTTCGCATAATAGGGAATAGGCATATGATCATTTCGCACGGTAAACTCTGTCCTAGTGCGCTGCCTCTTTTAGCCTAGTATGACTTTCTACCTTATAATTGCTTAGCGTTAGCTAGATTATCTTTTATCTGATCTACCTTAGCTTTGCTATCCTCCTTATCTAGTATTTTATATATATTAAACTAACTAGCTTCATCTATCTTCTCTTTAAGGTTTTACCTATATACCTTTTAATTATTTTTATATTACTATTTATTACGTATAAGTTAGTCTATATAATCTTTTAATTATTATTATATTGCGTCCTATACTACCTATTTATTTCTCTTTTTCTTTTATAACTACTTATGAAGTCTTAGTTTCTTATCCTATATATATCCTTATATATATAATTACTTAAAATAAGACTAACTACTTATTTACCTTATACTTTCTATGTATTAATATTTAAGTACTATAGCTATAATTACTACCTTATTATTTACTTATATTCTTTATATTAGTATAGCTACTTACTTAACGCTTTATCTAGAGTTAAGAAATATCTTCTTTTTAATAGCTATAAAGTAATAAAAAATAATAGAGGTAATATACTCTTATATATAAAGCTCTCCTAGTTTATAAGGGACGCTTTAGTAACGCTTAGTAAAGAGGCTTAAAGATATTAATAATCTTAATATGCTTTAATAAATAGATTAGCTTATAGAATATATTACTATATAGCTTTTAGCTAGCCTTAAGATTAAACTATATAATTCCTAATATATAGTTTATTTAGTTATATAAATAGTAAGTTTACCTTATAGAGTTATTAAGTTATATTATAATAAAGCATTATATAATATTTAGACTTAATAAATTTCCCTAGTAACTTATTTACTACTCTATTACTACCTTTATATTTTTATACTTATTTATTATTTCTACTTAAGAGAACGCTTCTTAGACTCTACTTAGAAGTAACTAAAACTCTTTATTATAGAAGGTACTTTAGCCTATATCCTTTCTATAAAGTAATAAACTAGATTATATATGCTACCTCTTTAAAAACTAGCGTAATTAATATACTTTCTTCTTCCTAAACTAGTTTAATATACTAACTAGTTAGTAAGCTATGCCTAAAAGATTATTTAAGCTTATTACGTAATTAAATGACTTAATTATTAAAGATAAGAGTATAAATAAGTATAGAAATTTAGTTTCTAGCTATAGAGGTTTAGAAGACTATGATTTTTTATAATAAAAGACTAATAAGAGCTATCTATATATGCTTTATAGTATTAAGGCTAATTGTCTCTTTATTATAAATTATTTTGAAGATTAACGTGTAACGTCTAAGTCCCCTTAGTAGCCTAAAAGCGTAATAATAATAATAATAATAATAATAATAATAATAATAAAAACATTAATAATAAAAACTATAATAATAAGGTAGTATTAGTTATTAAGTAATTATTAAATTAAGAAATTATATACTTCTTATCTTGCGCCTTTTTATTATAATATACGAGTATATAAGCAATATCCTAACGCTATTAAGAATAACGTAATGCTTAAGCAGTCTTAATAAGTATAAAAAGAAACGTAAAAAAAAGTAGAGGCAAGAAAAATAACTAGTTTACTACTTTTACTTAATTAGCTTAACTTCTTATTTAGGAAGTTAAAAGTTTTTATTAACCTTAATATTAAAGAGTAGCTAAAGGTATAAATTTTACTAAAGCTTTTAAATAAAAGATAGATTATAAGAAGTAGTATTATAAAATAATAAGAATATAAACTTAGAGTAGAATAATACTATAGGTTTATAGTAGCCTCTAATATACTAAATTCCTTTTACTATATATTAATATTCTTTATTTATTAGCTAATTATATACTATAAGTATATATAGAACTTAGTAAAGCCTAAATAATAGTAAAGTTCCTTAATAAAGAATACTATAAGTATAGTAGAAGCTATAGTTTATTTGTAAATATATAAGTAAGTACCTAGTAAATAGTACTTAGTTATTTTATATAAATTATAATTCTATACTTATAATAATATTACGTACTAATCTAGAAGCTATTTTAATTGCTATACTTTATAAGTAATTTAATAATAGTAGATTCTCTATATCTTATATATCTAAGCAAAAAATTAAGAGCTCTATTACTCTACTATAATTATTTCTCTTACTTAGTATTTAAATTCCTTATTCTTACTATAACCGCTAAAATCTAAGATAAACGTCCTTTAGTGAAATTTAACTTAATTAATTCTATGCTAACGATTAAAAAATTGCTATAAGTTAATACTATTTGCTCTACTATAACTAAACGTTCTAAATCTAACTTCTTAAAGCCTTTTTGTTAAAAATAAGTACGTATATCTACGCAATGCTTTTATTTATAACGCCTTAATACTAATAATTATTACCTTAAGGACATAACTATAGAAATAAGGACTATTAGACTATAGAATTTATTAAATAAATTATTACTATAAATATATAGGTTTATAAATAAAAAGTTGCTATCTACTCTTATATAAACTTACTAATGCTTTAGAAGTATTACTCTTTACTTTTTGTAATACTTAATAAGAAAAACTTATAGTATATTTACTAGCGAAGCTATAATTTAGGTAGGAAGAGCTCTAATATTTTAAATAAATAGGTTAGAAGATAATAACGATTATAAGTATAGTTAAGACTAAGAAAGAGCAGATATTAAGACATTACTAGTAAATAATTTTTGATAATTACTTCTTTATACGCCTTTTAGTAACGCTATCTACTACGTAGCTTATTAGTAAACTAAGCTTAGTATTCTCTAATATTATAACTACGCTAAAGAGTATATACTTTAAGTATTAGATAATAAGGAGTTTATATAAGCTAAGACGCTAATAAAGAGTTAAAAAAATATTTATAGTCCTTTTATAGATTATTATAGACTTAGGAATATTCTATAGTATATAATATTCTACTAAAGAGGCTATATTAATATTATTCTAAAGCTAAGAAGCTTAGAAAGATAGTATAATATAAATAATTAATAAATACTACCTATATAACTAGAACCTTATTACTTACTATTTGCTAGGTTTAAATATAACAAAGCTTTAGTCTAAGTAATTTACTTTCTAGCAGTTATATACATAAGCGCTTTAGTTAATACTATTACTCCTAATAATTATAAACCTTAGCCTTACTAAAGTAAACTTTAGAATATATATAGCTATTAAAATAAAAAAACTATATTTAAATCTACTTAATAAAGCTTATTACTACGAGATCTAGACTTTTTAAACTTTACTAACTTATATCTATTATATTCCTAATATACCTCTAATATATAAGGATTAAGTTAATAAGAATTATGGCAGAGTAGTTACTACTAGCATAATCGTTTAGCTACACGTTAGATTATTTATAAAGCTTTTAGGAGGTTTAGAGCTAAAGTAGCTTATTAAGCCTTAGAAAGTTTAAGAGTAAGAGTAGTTTATTATCTCTATTCTAATATTATTTATTATACTTATTATAAACATAGTTAGTACTATACTTATATTTATTAGTATAATATTTTATAAGTCTAGAAGACCTTAACTTACTATTAATATAGAACTTACTATAAATATAGTTAGTACTATTATTAATATACTTACTAGTGAACCTAGAGAGCCTAGACTAGTAACTAATAAAGAACTTAGTAAACTAGATAGTATACTAATTAAAAAACTACTATTTAGTACCTAAAGATTATAGTTCTATACTAGTTCTATTTAAGGATCTAGTTAATAGCTTAGAGATCTATTAGGCATCTTATAGATAATCTCTATATTAAAATATATTATATAAATCTTATTAAACCTAAAAGTATTAGCTATAACTAGACTTAGCTACTACTAAATCTAGTATAGAGTATAATTTAAAGTCTTATTCTAAAGCCTAATTAATATTATAATATTTATTTTATAATACTAGCTTATAGTTTAGCTATTTAATAGGTCTAAATCTTATTCTATCCTTAACTATATAAGTTTACTTCTAGGCTAATACTTATAGTAGTAATTATTGTTAAAGGTTTTGTTCGTAATAAGTATACCTCTTTAGGTTTTAATATAGTTAAAATCTAATTCTTACTTAAAAATATTACTAATCTTTTTATTTTTATAGAGCTTAGAAGTTCTAAATATAAGAACTATTCCTAAACTAGATTTATTTTCTTTATATCTATTTTTGCTTAGAACTTAGGCTATAGCATATCTATTCTCTATATACTTTATTATAATATAGTTGCTAAGTATAGCTTAAAGTATAAGATATATTTAATTAGGCTTCTAAGCCTATGTACTATATAGTAGATTAGTTTTATTAATTATAAGATTTTTATCTTCTAGCTATAGTAATAGCTATACTTATACTTTATTAAAGAACCTAAAATTACTACAAGGAATATAACTTTAAGAATACCTAATAAATCTACTATAGCTATTATTAAAGTTAATAGATATATTATTACTAATTACTATAAATTCCTTTAACTAAGAATATAAAATTATAAAAGGTATAATAATAGTAACTACTAGGAACAAAAGTAGAGCCGCTATAGTAATATAGATTATTAAAAGCTCTTTTTGCTATCTAATATCGTACTATAATTACTAATAGCTTATATAGGTATTTAGGTAGCTAAGGTATACTATTAAAGAAGATATTTATAGTTAAGCTAAGAGAGCCTTAGTCTAAGAATAGCTACAAAAATAAAAATACTACTATAAGAACTAAGAATAGCTTTAAATTAATAGCCGCAAGACAAAAAGGGCTATAAGAGCTAAGAATAACTTTATGAATTATTATAAGAACTAAAAATAATTATAAGAGTTAGGAAAGGCTTTTAAGGTCTATTAAAAGTAGCTAGTAAAAGTAGAAAAGGCTAGAAGAGCTAAGAATAGTTTCTAAGATTTAAATAAGAATAGCTACAAGAAAGAGATACAAAAGCTAAGAATAGCTTCTAAGGTTTAAATTAGAATAGCTATGAGATAGAAAAGGGCCAAAAGAGCTAAGAATAGCTTCTAAGGTTTAAATAAGAATAGCTACAAGAAAGGGCTATAAAAGCTAAGAATTACTTCTAAGGTTTAAATTAGAAGAGGCTATAAAACTTAGAAAGCGTAGTAAGAGCTAAGAATAGATTTATATTAAAATTAGCTATAAAAGTTAAAAAGGGCTATAATAACTAAAAATAAACCTAAATTAAGACTAGTACTAAAATATACTTAAGAAAGAATGCTAGAATTATACACGTTTATAAAAGCTACCTAGTAGCTTTTTAATACTTCTTTCTTAGTAAAAAAAGATGCTATTTATACTAATACTTATTAAGTTTTTATATATTTAAATAGCTAGATACCTAGAAAATAGTAAGTTAGGGAAGAGTTAGATTTAGTAGCTAGAAATATTATAAAATACTTAGACTTAGTATTACTTTATTTTAGGAATAGCAAAAAGATAATTTATTAAGTATATCTATAGAGTTAACTAAGCTATCTAAGTTTAAGAAACTACCTATTAGTACTTATACTTTTTAGTCTTTTTTAAAAGCTCTTCTACTTTGTTAATTATTATTTTAATATCTATTCTTTACTAACTAGCTTTAGATACTAGCGCCACTTTAAAGCTAATTAAGTCTATAATAACTACTAACGTTTAAGTAAAAGCTAAGCTATAGTCTAATCTATTTATATAAGATTAAATAAGTTACTCTTACTACGTAATATAATTTCTAGCCCCTAATAGTATATTATAATATTACTCTACTAAGCTAACTAACTCTAGCTATTTACTTAAATTTTCGTTAAAATAAGCTATTATTTAATTCCTTTTAATCTATATTTTCTTAGTTAGGTCTCTTTTTTCTTTCTAAATAACCTCTAAAGAGATAGTTACCTTTTTATATAGCTTAGAAAGAGAGTTATAAGTATTAAAGTATTAACTAAAATTATTTATACTCTCCTTATATTTTGCTTTAATTAAAGTAAAGAAGTTATATAGTTTGTTAACCTTAGACTAAACCTAATTACCTAAGGTTAAAGCTTAATATAATTTAAAGAATAGATAATAAAGCTTCTTATTAATCATTTCCCTAGAACTTATTAGATTACTTTAAAGAATAGGCTATAGAGATTAAATATTATTATATAATACTAGGTAGAAGGATATATTAATAAAATATAGCCTAGTAGACTATAATTAGAAGTTATATTTAATATAAATATAATTAAGAAAGAAATTTAAAAAGTAAAACTTTTACGTTTTTATATATAAAACTATTTTATTTCTAGAAAAATTACGCTAATATAGATATTTATTATAAGATTATAGCCTTAATTTATATATAATACGCTACTACGATTTAATAGGGATAAATTCCTAAGGCTATATAATAGATAAGTAGTCTAGAGCCTTAACCTATTTAGTATATACTCTTATAAGTCTAAGAAATTACGCAATTTAGTACTAAAACTAAAGGCTAATTATATAGCGTCTAATAGCCATAAGCTACCTAGTAGCGCTAAATAATAGCCTTATTATAAGCCTATTTTAACGTCTAAGATTATTTATTAAAAGTTATAACTACGCGCTAGCTAGATTTTAACTATTATCTAAAATATTATCTAAAAGCCTAAAACAATATTTATAGAAGATAATAACCCTCTAGTTATTTATATCTTATATTAGCTTTCTTTCCTAATTTACTACTACTTAAATATTACTTCCTTCTTAGCTTACTATAGTATAGACCTAGTTATTTAAGTATTTTAGAGCTATAATAAATTAAATCTCTATTAAAAATATAGAAATAAACTTATCTTATATTTTATAACTTAATAACTTAATTAATTATAAGATAATAAATACTATAAAAAATTAGATAAGTTAACTACTTATATATTTAATTCTCTTTACGTAACTAAAAGATGAAGCAAGAAGACAATTTCTAAGTATTAATAAAATCCCTACTATAAGGCTAGCTACTTATAATTATATTAAATACTTTGCCTTAAAGAATTATTAAAAGATTTATAAAGTTTAATACTCTATATTTATATAAAAGATTTAAGTAAGTATAAATTAGTATTAATATCTAAGTAAAGCCTATCTTAGGCTTTATAAAACTAGAATAGTAGTAACTCTATTTTAATAGTTTAATAAATAATAAAGATAATATAGTAAAATAAAGAATACGCTTATTAAGACTAAAGCAATTAGTATTTAAGTACCTAAGTAAGTATATTAAAAGGATTAAAAAGTAGCTTAATTATAATAGTAAATATATTAAGCTTTATTAAGAAACTTCTTCTACTATAAATAATCCTTAAGCCTATCTAATAAAACTTAGGCTTTAAGAGTCTATAGCTATACCTAATTCTCTATACTACACTACTAAGTAACTTACTATAAATATATTATAACTTAAAAGCTTTTATTACCTTTAGCTTATAAACTATAAAGAATCTATAGCCTTATATCTATATATTTCCTAATAATATATAGATCCTAATATAGTACTAGAATATAGCTTAAACTATAAAGGCTAGCTAAGTATTCTTATTACTAAGGCTATGTTATTAGCCTTAGCGCTTACTTTATACTATGTCTATATAAGTTACTTATCTAAAAAGCCTAGTGCTACCTACTATAATAAGTCCTAAGAATAGTTATTACTTATGTATAATAAAGAAATAATTATTAACTACGCTACTAGTATTAAGGCTTTATCTATAAATAAAAATATACTTAATAAGATTTTAAAAGAAGACTTACTTACGTAGAAGCTAAGAGAGGCTTTATTAGTATTCTAAAAATATAAGGTCTTATAAGTAATTTAGCTATACTATTTTACTATAGCTAAAGTTAGCTAATATAAATACTAGGATATTAGATCTTTCTAAGTATATAAAATAAGTTAATTATAATTATATAGTCTAACTTATTTTCTAGGGATTTTATACTACTATAAAACGCTATTAATAAGAAGTTTATTATATAAGTATAATAAGGAGATTATTTTAAGGCCTATATTATAAATACTATAGAGGAAGATTAAGCTACTATAAGAATTATAAGCAAATTAGTTTAAGAGCTAAATAAAAAGGTTACCTTACTTAAAGTCTTTCTAAAAGATATAAAGGAAGCAAAAGAGATTTAATTAAGTATTAAGTTCATTTTAGGTCTATTTAGAGCTTATATAATTATTAATTTATGATTTAATAAGCTTCTCTTAGTCTAAGACTTAATCTAATCTCTCTTTATTAGTTATACTTTCTTAAAGAAAGTAGTAGTAGCCTATACTACTATTATTATAAGTTAAAGAGTTTCTTATAATAGCTATATTATATTTAATCTTTAGTGTTTATACTATTTAATTTATTAGCAAAGGTAATTATTTTCCTTATTTAGTACTTAAAGTTTTTATTATACTAATTCTTACTTAAACTATTAAATTCTCTAAAGTATTTCTTCTATAGAAATTTTATCTTCTATATATTTATTTTTATAAACTAAAGATATTAAGGAATAATAGTTACTTATTAACTATTTTAATATATAGTAGTAATTAAAAAAATATTAAAATATTTTATAAAAGAAGTAATAAGTAAATAAGGAGTTTTGTACGAAACCTAACCTATATAATTACCTTCTATCTTATGTATTCTATTTCTCTTAGCGCTTAATAAGCTTAGCCTTAACTAGGCTACTTTTTAGCTACCTACTACTAATTATACTAATAACTTATAAGCTAAATTATTTAATAGGTTAATTACTATACTAAATTATTTAACTACTTAAGAAAATAATACTATAAGTAAATCTATATTTTTATAAGAATAAAAAGATATATAATAATAACTATAATATATTAATAATCTACTAATATTTATAAAGATCTTTAAGAGTAGAAGCCCTTCTTATAAAAAGACTAATAAGTAAAGACGTTAAATTTTAAGAACTAGCTAAATTTATTAAATATAGAAGATAACTTATTATATTTCCTTAAAGGAACGAGCTTAAAGAATTTAGGTTTAGAGTATTAGTAAGGAGCAATATTAAATTAGAAATAAATATACCTAAAGTTATTAGAAATAATAGCATATTTTTAAGGTTTCTAATAATATTTTAATGCTCTAAGTTCTTAATATTAAGTTTAAGTTTAATCTTAATAATAAGAGTAGAAACCTATGCCGTTTTAAGACTTAAAGTTATTAAATTTATAATATTTATTTAGGAAAAACTAGTATTAAATAGCTATATTATTAGGTAGCTTCTAGTTTAATCGTTTAATAATATTAAAGCTAAACTAGATTTAGTTAGTATAAATAGAGATTATATAAGCTATATAGATTAAACTCCTACTATAGAGTTATATAAACTAGTATCTTAGCTAATAATAACTTAAAATAAAAGAACTAAGAAGAGAATAGTATAATCTATTAAGAAATAGACTAATTAGTCTACTTCTTTTACTCTAAGCCTTTATAGACCTTAATAATATAGAAATATTATAATAAGCTCGTATCTATTTTTAGGTTAAAAAGCCTAAAATAGACGTTAAGAATAATCTCTTATAATTCTATTTATAAGTATATAATAGAATTCTTTACTAAGAAATTCTACTCTTACTCTTTTCCTTAATAACTCTTTAGCCTCTAGCTTAAATAAATATATCTAATAAAGTCTTATATAAAGCGATAGTTAAGAAGGATCTCTTAAATAACTAACTATCTATAATCTTAAAGCTAGTTTTAGATTAGATAAATAATAATAGCGAATTAAAAGAGTATACTAATCTTAAGGCCTATACTAATTTCTATAAGGATGAGAGTTTACGAATTTACTATTATTATAATAAAGGCTACTATAAGATCTTATAAGTTCCTAAAGATGTGACTAAAATTGTAATAAAGTAAGTGTTTTAATAAAAGGCTTTACTTATTTATATAGATTATAATCTAAACTCTACTATAAATATAGTATTTAAGAGTATATTATCTAAGTATATATTTTTATTATTTTGTACTAATATAATAAGAAAGAACTTTATAAGGTAAGGGACGTATTAGTAAATAAAGTTAAGTATAAAAAGTATAATAAAGTTAAAAGACCTAAACTATTCGCTATAGTACTAAAAAATTATAAAGTAAATAACTTATTAAATACTATTTTTAACTATAAGAAATTACTAAACTAAATAGATATAAGTAAAAGCTTTAAATAGAGCGCCTACTTACCTAATAAATAGAGAGAAAAGAAGAATAAAAATAATAACGCTATAGAAGGTATAGAAAATATTAATAGTAAAACTTATAAATTTTATAATATAATAAAATAATTAGCGTAAAGAATATAGGATAACTATTAGTAATCTAATATAAATTCTAGTAACTATAAAGCTTACCTTAATAGCTTTACTTACCTAAATTAAGATTTATAAGAGTATAATATTAGAATATATAGCTAAGGTTATAAAACTCTTAATATAATAACTAATAGTATAGTAATAATAGTAAGAAATCTACTAAGCTATATTTATAATAGTAGGGTAGGCTATAAGTTAAAGAAAGTAAAATTGTAGTTTAATAAATTAGTAAGAATATTTCCTCTAGTCTTTAATATATAGAATAAACTAGAGCGACATAAAATACCTAATTCCTATAAAACTTATAACTATAATACTTAAAGATTATATAGCAAATCTTTAAATTAACGCCTATTAAAAGAAGGTATATTAAAAATAAAGAAGTTATATTTATTTTTACTTTAGCCTTATAATTCTAAAAAATAAATACTAGTGGTAAAGAAATATTTTACTAAATTTAAAAAGGATTAAATAATAGCTTATAGATTAAGAAAAGCTAATAAGTTTTTTAGTATAGATATAAAGATAAATATAACTATAATAAGTATAGACTACTTTATAGTATTCTCTAGCAGCCTAAGTAAAATAATTATTTATTTTCTAATATTAGTTCCTTATAAAGAGCGAGAAAGATATTAAAAACTACTAAAACGTATAAGAAAGGATCTTTAGTATATTAATAAATAATTTAAAGATAACTAATACGAAGTTACTAGTTAAATTTTTAGATATACGAAACTAGAGAATAATAGCTAGTATTTAGTCTATACTATAATAAATAGTAAAGTTAGTATAATTAATAAAATAGCTTATTGATGTAGCCTTATAATAAAGACTATAGATATTATAATTAAGAACTATATAGAAGAAAATAATATCTCTAGTTACGTAAAATGACGTAGAGCACTCTAAAGATATATTATATAGACTAATATAAGTTTAATTAATTCTAAAAGTAATAAAGCAAATACGCTAGAATTTAGCTATCTAATTAATAACCCTAGAACTAGGCGCTAAAAAACTCTACTAGTATCTTAGTCTACTTAAGATAATATTATTAACGAGCTTATAATAAGGTTAAATGATTTTTAGCTTATATCTATAAAATCTAAATAGATAATTATTAAAACTACTAGAAATAGAAACGAAAATCCTTATCTAGCAATTTAGCTTAAAAATAGGCTTCTTAGATTGCTTAAGTAAGTATTCTTAAAGATATATAGGACTTAGCTACTATATACTAGTTAGTATATAAAACTTTTAAAGTACTTCCTTAAAGACCTTATTTATTACGGCACTATTACTAACTATTTAATAACATCTTATTAATTATTTACTAAGTATCTAAAGATTAAGTACTTATTAATATAATTTTTTTTTTATTTATATAAATATATTACTTAATACTTAAAATATCTTTAATATATAGTTACTATTTATATAGGTTTATTTAAACTCTTAAAGTAAATGCTAGCTATAAGTCTATTAGCTATAAAATAAAACGTAGACTAAAAACTAAGCTATATCTAATTCTATAGAAGAATAAAGCCTTCTACTTTTATTAATATTAATATTAAAATTACTTATTATAATGAAACTATTATTATATTTAAAGCTATAAATGAAAGAATTTAAGCCGCCAAAATAGTTCTACTTCTATCTTAGGTAAAAATTATCTTCTAGCGAACTTAAGAAAATAATAACTTAAGAAAGGAACTTAAATACTATTATAAGCTAGCAATAAAAGATAAAAAGCTAGAAGAAAAAGTTTACTATATACTAAAAAGATTATATATAACTCTTATTAATTTTACTTAAGTAAAAAAGGACATTATAAGAAAATAAGAAAGCTTTTAAGAGATAGTATTAATTAAAAGTTATAAATAGTATTTCCCTAAGAACTATAAGCTTTATAAATTAAAAGTTAGAACTAGTTATAAAAATATCTACGTCCTTAAGCGCTTATAAATAAGCTCTCCTTCTATAATAGTTTTAGGTTTTAATTTAGGAGGAAGTTTAATCTTAATAATAAGCGTATCTTCTTCTATACTCTTATGTTTACGTTTAGTTATCTTAAAAGATATTTTAGAAAAGTAAGAAGGCCCTTAAATTGAACGCATACTATAACGGCTTTTTATAATAATAAATTAGCATTTTATATATCTAATATACTTTAAAGTATCTTACTATTCGTTTACTAATCTTAATAAAGTTATAAACTAATTTTTCCTCTAAATCGTACGTATATATAAAGTTATTATTTATCTATTTAATAATTATAAGTACTTAAGTATAATCATATTTTCTAAGCTCTATACCTTTTTTTATTAGACCCTTAGTTTATTTATAGCATAATTATTAATCTAACTATAGTATTAACCTCTTAAGCTTTAACTCTAAGGCTTTGCTTTACTCTAACGAATTTTCTAGTTTATCTTTATAGTTAAAGTTATTACTTTCTTCCTTAGGAGTATCCTAAAAGTCTATTTAAAATATAAATATAGTCTCCTTATAAGTTAAGAACATAGTAAGCATAAGAATAAAATAATATATAAAGATTAAATAAAGTTGTTATAAATAACTACTAAAACTAATTTAGGTATCCTTATATCTACCTATAAAAAGATAGGTATTAAACGTAATATAAACTATAAAATATAGAGGTGGTTCTTATCTTATAGTTATAGATATCTCTTAATAGTATAGCATGATAGTTACTAGCCTTCTCTATTTAATATTACTTCTATAAATATTTAAGATAGATATTTATCTCTATAGTCTAAAAGAGAAGTATTAAGTTTAGAAATTCCTTCTTTAGAAATACTTTTTCTACTAATAAATTCCTAAACTCCTTCGTAAGTTAAGCAATATTATAGTTACTAATTATATTATTATCCTATGCTTTATTAGAGCTAATTATCTCTATGCCTTTATTAGAACTAATAACCTTATAGACGTTAGCACTAGAGTTATATAACTATTTATAATTAATATAATATTCTTATATTTTAGAGGCTATATTAACCTGCTCTTTAAATAACTTTAGATATTATCTTAGTATATTTCTAAAATATATTACTAGATTAGCTAAGCTAGTATTACTTATGCCTTAGTATATTATTATATAAATATTACTTAGTATAGCTATAATAGTTCTACAAGTCTTAAAATACTAAAATAAATAGTATAAATCTTATTATTATTAGTTTAAAGCTAACTTCGTTTAGTCTATAGAGATTATATACTTTATATTCCTCTTTTTATTCTTATTTATTTAATTAAAGATCTACGAGATATTTATAATAATTTATAGATTATAAGCTCTTAATA